>JAHREE010147236.1:0-15791 GCA_033628505.1 Tringa tobata | reverse complement strand
CTGATAAATCTCCCCTCCTCATCACAGCCCCCAGCTGTCCTTGGCCACCCTTGTGGCTGGTGTGGATGCTCCAGGCTGGGCCACAGTGGGGGCACAGATAGGGCAGCACGGGGCTCAGTGAGGACAGGATGGGGCCCGTCAGGGCGGTGCTGGCCCGTGTGGCTCCGTGCTGGCCCGGGGCAGAGCAGGGTGAGATAAGGCGGCGTCTCCCCTGCCCGTGATGCCTGGCCTCGCAGGGCGGCCACCTGTGTCAGGACTTTGCCCCACGTGGTGCCGTGGCAGTCGGGTGGTGCCAGGGCAGCGGGAGCCACCCTGGAACGGCCCAGCCTGGCCGGATGGCGTCCCTCGCTCGGGCCACACTCAGGGGTGTCACAGGGAGGAAAGCAGCCCCTCCCCTCAGCTGCCGGGGGGCAGGGGGGGAGCTGGTGGAATTTGGGCCCTGTTTGTTAGGTTTCCTCCAACTTCATCTGGCTGTTCCCTGCAATCCCACGGGTCCCGGCTCTGCCCGCTCCCCCCTGGCCACAGTTCTGCCTGCGGCCACTTGCCCTGCCCCGCTGCGCTGCCACAAATGCTGAGAGCTCCCAGAGGAGTACGTCGCCCCTTTCCTGCTGGTTTTCCAGGTGGCATTTTCCAGCTGCGAGTGAGGGAGACAGAATACACCCCCCCATCCCACCCCAAGGTCCTGGGACAGAAGGCAAGAGCTGGGGAACAGAATTTAAGGGGTTTCTGACAAAACAGAGGGGCTTTGTGGTGAGGAACGAGCCTTCTTGTGGAAACATACAACGCCGCTGCAGCAGGAACATTTCTCTTGCCTCCAGGATGTTATTTCTGGCTGAAGCCAGTGAGACATGGACGGACCCCCGCCTCCCACCGCCACGGGCTCTCCAGAGGCTGCCAGGGTTCCAGAGGACTCGGGGCACCTGTAAGAGCAGTGAACACCTCCCTTCCCTCCACACACAGTGCCGGGAGGGTAAATGCAGCTGAGGAAGCCAGGCCTCCTCCTGGGTTGTGATGGCATCACTGGTACACAGCATGGGAAGGTGGGCAGGGCCAGGAATGGAGAAAGGAGGGACCCCAAGAACCAGCCCCAGGGTCCCCCAGGACAGAAGCTGCAGCCACTGGGGCAGCTCAGCCACGCTCAGGCCACGGGGAGCAGACCCGGCTCTGGCAGGGCAGGCTGGAGGCACAAGCTGATCCCAGGGTGAAGATGCTCCTCACAAGCAGAAGCAGCCATGCTCAAGACTGAGCTCAGCTTCTGCACCAGGACCCTGGGGGCTGCTCTGACGGGCCATTGTGGCACCTGAGAGGGGAGGACATGACCCTGCAGGGCTCAGGGTCACCACCTGGTCCTCCATCTCCCTGAGGATGGGCCTGACATCAGCACTGAGCCGCACACCCTGCCCTGCGCATCCCCTGTGTCGGGCACCATGAACATCTGCCTCCCTGGCATGGGGCTGGGCACGCCAGAGCCCTCGCTGGGGTCAGGGAGGATCAGACAGAAAAGACAAGGACCCCTTTTCTCACTTCCACCATCACGATGCACAGGACGGCAGCATCTCAGTCTCCAAAAACACCACAGGCTTCTGGCTCACTTTCAAATTAGGTTTTTAATTAAATAAATAATGTCAAGGGGTCTTCAAGGCAGTATCACTTCACAGTGTAGGGCTTGGGGCGGAGGGGAAGGGGGGGAAGAGTCCAGCATCGGGAGTGGCTCAAAGTGAATGTGCTTTGTAAGAAGGAAAAAGAAAACCCCAACAGAAAACCAAAACCAAACCTCCTCCCCCAGTGATCTCCCATCCCAGCCCTTTCCACCCCTCTCCCTTACAGTTACGTGGAAAAAGCGCCACACTCATGTTGAAAGACCCCATGCGAATCTGTAAACAACACTGAAGAACATAAATAAGAGACATTTCTGCTTCCCCCGGCCTCCCCTCTCCTTTCACTAGGGCTTGAAACAAACCAAAGAAAAAAATGGTTTCAGGAAAACTAAGAATGTTCTTGGCTGATGGAGAGGAGATGCCAAGGGCTGACCCTCCCTGGGAGGGCTGCCCGTGCTCTCTCGCTGCCTCCTCTTCTCCTTCCAGCCAAGGAGCTTCCTCTCCCCCCCAGAAAAGGGGAATCACAGCCTGGGCAGTTCCACTATGGAGCGGGCACTCGAATCTGCTTCCATTCACAGCAGCTGGGAGCAGCTGGAGGGGAGATGCCATCCCCACTTCTGGTTGACAAAGCGCTGCCTGACCAAGGCCGGAACTCAGTACCCTGTGGCAGGGCTGGCTGGGGACCACAGCAAACCCTGGCTACGGCAGCAGAACAGATCTGGGGCTTGGAAGATGAGAGACAAGATCTGATCCTGCATCCTGTGGAACTGCCCCGATGCCGACTCCATGCTCCCACTGCAGGGCTCAGTGCAGCTCCACAGGGATGGACATGAGGAGGATCCGGGCTCATGGTTTCAGCCATTTTCCAAAGCCACTAGCAGCAGAACCAACTGCAGCGTCACAGCTCGGAGGGTTCACCCAAAACAAGCAAAAAACCTCAATCCAGACCTCTTCCCAAGTGCAGGGAGGAAGGGACCCCTGCAGCAGAGCCTGCATGGGAACAGGGGATGTGGCTGTAGGGCAGTGGCAAACCCCAGACCCAGAACACACCCGGGAAGCCAAGCAGCTCCAGGCTCCAGCATACCCAGACAGGCCGCTGTGGCCACCTCGCTGCCATGCGGGGCCACCATCACCACCTCCTTGAGACATTGCTAATGGCAGTAAAGACACACTTTCCTCTCAGAAAACAGAGAGCTTTTTGTGACACAGAGCGGGGCAGGGATGCCCAGGGATCGGTGCTCTCTCCTGCCTGGGACTGCGCTGGCACCGGTGCCCTGGCAGCCGAGCCTCCTCCTCCTCCCACATTGTCTGAACGAGCTGGGAACCTACAGATGTTTTCATCTGGATTTTATTCCCTTGTACTGCAGCCATCAGCAGGGATCAGTCACTCACCAGCAGTGAGAGAAGCGGCACCACCCTGAGGGCTAGCGTCACTCTGTGGGTCTAGAAACTCCCTTCACTCCCAGAACAACCCCGAGGGACGGCGAGGACTCGAGTGCACGCAGTGCTCTCTAGGCAGGGTCCCCCCCCGAGGCCCAACGCTGCTGCCGAAGGGCTGGACCAGGCACCTGCAGCAGGCGGAGGAGTGGGCAAAGGCGCTGAGCTGCGAGGTAACAATGGCAGCGTGGGCGCTGTCACAGCCCACAGCGTGGGGCGGCTGCTGGGAAGGAACGGGGAGGTGACTCCTGTTGCCACACACCACCTGTGGGCCAAGGGCCAAGACCCATCTTCCTTTGGCACGGCCATCCCATCACTGCAGGCAAACTGCCCCGCGGCCGGGTGGGCTGTGCTCCCTGTGGATCAACTCAGCTCCCGGACCTCCAGACCGCCTCCCCCGCCCCAGCGACACGTCCCTGTCCTCAGAGCATTGCTGCTCTCAGACTGTCCCTCTGAGGCCATGGGACACTCCCCTGACCCGAGGGCAGGGACTCTGCCAAGAGCCTGGCATTACCTGGGGTGACACAACGGAATGGGGGTGACAGACCTCCCCCCTCACTAGAGCTAGCCCCAGCGTTGCGTGATTGTGTCGGAACACACTGGAGCAGGAAGGTGTTTGGGTTCACGGTAGCCTTGGATCAAGGAGGATGGAAAGACGGATGCTGACCAACAGCTCCAAACCGTCCCTGCGGAACAGCGGAAGTTCCAGGATTTCCCTCAGTCAGGCCAAAGTCCTTGCTGGGTCTGTGACAAGTTTGTGACTGGAGACTCTCACTGTGACAGCGGCTCTGACCGAGCCACGGGCGCTGGGCAAGCTTGGTGAGCAGTCAGAAAACTATTTACATCTCCGATGCCAATGAGGCCAAAATCTGTGACCGATAAGGACACTTGCGCAGGGGCCACCACTGCTTCTGGGTCTCTGTCCAAATCCACAGGGCCAGCAATTAAAGGCAAACCCTCGTTAATGTCTGCAGGGAGAGTGAAGTCCATGGTTATCGTCTCACCAGAGCTCTGCAATGTCTCCTGATTCTCTGCCAGTCCTGGTCCCGCTGGCGGCAGAGCGTAGAGCCCTGCTTCCGAGGGGGGGACAGTATGTCGCGTGCAGGGAGCCAAGATGGCGCCTGAGGACGTCTCCTCAGCGGGGTCGAAGGAACAATTCGTCTCGGAAGGAGTGCTGCACTCATAGCCCTGCCCCGACTCGCTCATGCTGCCCAGGCTGCAGGCTGTGCTCTCCACGCTCAGGGGCTCTGGGCGGCAGGGGAGACGGAACGACAGACAGGAGGGAGGAAGGGGAGGACAGTAAGTGAAAGAAAGCTAGAGTGAGTCCATAACACAAAAAAACAGAATCCAGTTCAATCCCACCCAATCACAACAGTATTTGTTTGATGGCACAAATATTTCTTTATTACAGCAACCAAGATTCCTGCCAGCATGTAGCAAAGAAAGGCAAGATGCAGACAGCAGATGGGAGGCCATCAGTGTTTCTATGGAAATTAAAGGAAATCTCACAGAGACACTCCAAGATAAGCCAAATCCTAAGTCCTACCCCTCATGCCGACAGCCCCTGGGAGGTGCCTACACAAAGCCCTCATTAGGGCAGGACGATGAGGGAATGAACCCATTCCAGCTCCCTGTGACTTCCAGCTCGCTCTGAAAGCAGTTCCCAGGAACAGAAGTCTCCTTTACCCACACCAAAACCTGCCCAGGACAAAGCGAGCCCATGGGCAAACACGGGGAGAAGAACAGCAGCTGGATAACGGCAAAGGGGGGTCTGTGCTGCTGAGCGAGGGAGAGGCGTTATCCCCATGGCAGAGAAGGAAGGGATGTTACCTGTGCTCTCCATTGCGAGCTGATCCTGACCAAAGTGAGGGTCCAGGCAGCTGGCTGCAGACGGGATCGGTGGGGAGCCCCGAGAACGACTGGTGTTTTCTACTTCACCCCCATCCAAGTCGTTGTCAGCGTAATCCCTGTGGGAAAGACAGATAGCAGTGCCACCACCTGTGGAGCAGAGAGACGCAGGCAGGGAGAAGGGGGACAGATTAAAACCCGTTAACAAATAAAGCAGCAGGGCTGCAGAGACCTCACTAGAAGGAATGTCAGTCCCCAGCATGGACTCTGCACTGAGGCAATTGCAGTTAACTCTGCGGGGCCAAGGCCGTCCCAGGATAAACCAGAACAGGCTCTGTCTTTCCAAAACAAAGAGCTCTGACCCCAGCCCCCTCCGTAAGGAAATAAATGGTCAAATCTTCTCCCTTGGGAACAGCTTCCCAGAGCAGCTGCAGCAGGTTGGGACAATGTTAGTGTGCCAGCAAAGAGCAAGTGCTGAGAAAATACTTTCCCACCCTGGGGGGATTTGAGATTTCAGGTATTTTCCTGTCTTGCATCACAATTAAAAAAAACCAAAAATCTAATACTTCATCTAGTGTTTTTAATTTATTCAATTTAAGTATTTCATTTTGACCTTTTAAAATATTTCAGTTTCAACCTTTTTGAAAAGTATTTTCTGCAATTAGCATACATTTCCACGTGAAGAATTTGCCTCAAAGGGTGGCAGCAGGGAAAGAAATTAATTCAGGTTCCAAAACACCAGAAATAGTGTATTTTTGAACTTAAAAAGCTTCCTTCCCAAAACCTCACTGAACTGAACTATTTCCCGAGATTAGCTCTGAATCCCTGACCCTGGCCTTCATTTCTGCAGATGCATTTGTCTGAAACAAACCAGTATTTTCTGACACAAGAAAGTCCACATCCAAGCAAATAATTGCCCTATATCCCCTCCCTGCACCAGCAGCATTCACATGCTGAGAACAACCACTGACCCCTCCATGCTCCCACCAAAGAAACATCCTAGAGCAGAAAGCGCAGTCTTTTAAGCACAGGTGCTTTACAGCAGGAACCTTCACAGCGAGGTTAATATTACTAATTTTAGTGTGAGAATATTCCACGCACGTGGCTCCAGGGTGGAGGACGTACTTCTTCCTTCCTAGACGAGTCTGCTGAGTGAAGTAGTCATAGCGTTCTGATTTTTTCCACATGTAGTAATACTCCACGCACTCGCCCACTGACCGGGTGCGGACCTGAGGAGACACATCACAGTCAGAAGGCCATGCATCGAGAGGTGCCTTATGGAGCAAGGACTATTCTCCCATTTAATCAGCACAGAAAATGAAGTGCATTACAGTAATTTATATTGCTACGGACACATCTGTGCTGCAAAACAGAAGCACATACTGAAATTTCCAAGGTGGTAACTGGCCAGAGAAACAACTCCCCACAGCGCACAACTGCTCCTGCAGACCCCGGTGTGGGTTCACACTCGGTACACTCCTGCAGGACCTTGCTGCACGCCCAGCAGCACACTGAACACCAAGAGAGCAAACCTGCATCCATTTCCACTGGCCAGCGCCAACATGCCCACAATTAATGCGTGGTAGAACTGGACTCTCTGGTTCTGCCAACTCCCAGCACAGCAGCATATGTCCTGGGGCCCAGCTCTCCCTACAACAGCACCTTTCATTCTAGAGGACCCCAGGGGACTTTACAAAACATCCACATGCTCAACTCACTCATTCACAGAAGTACTGCAAGGGCTGAGAGTTTGGAAAGAACTTTTGAGACTCCAGAAAGGGCTAATCAGTAATTAACTGACATCACTCATGCAGGTCATTGGTGTTTGTGACTTCTCCCACCTGGAAAATAAGGCAGAGCAGGGCAGTGAACAGCCCATCACCTGCGAGCGTGAGTCAACACAAAGCCTGGGGTGGGAACCCAGGGGTCCTGGATGTCCTGCATCAGCCGAGGCTCCCGACACGCCCCCTTCCCTTCGCCTTAGCGGGGCATGGGGCTGAGCCTCCTTACCTTGTTTGCCTGGATAAGGTGGAAGTTTTTCCCATGCACCCTGAAGCCATGTTCAAAATTTCTACATTCTTCCTCACTCCAGGCACAAAGCTCATCTATGGCAGGAAGAAAGACAAATTGAAGATGTACAGAATCTAGACTTACATGTGCTTTGATGTTCAGGGTAAAATCTAAATATGGGAGGGGTTCTCACCTCTGATAACCTTCACATTGAACCGTAACCTTCGCAGTGCCTCTTCTGCATTGAAATTGCACTTCACCAGTTCATACAAAGCCTAGAGAACAGAAGAAAATTACTAAGAGCACCTACCTGAGCAACACACCACAAACCAACCTGCTCATGACGCATGTTTGTCTCATAAAACTTATTTTTCCCAGGAGTCACTTTGCGATTAACCCCAGCTCAACCATCAGCACAGGTTTTCAAGGCACTGGATAACAAACCATGGGACTGAAAAGATGTGGTTCCACCAGCAGCTCTGCGGATTACAGGTGTGCCTCTGTGCTCCTGCAGGCTCACTGTGAGACCCTGACCTGGCTAGCTGAGAGGAAACACAACTGCGCTGACGTTTCTTGGCCAAACATTTGATCTTCTGTTGGCTTCAAAGAATGCTATAGAGGACAGATCCAAAAGGATGCTCCTGGTGAAGCTCTGGCTCAGAGAGTTTGGGATACTGGGAGAACACGGTCAAAACAGCACCCATGACCCTCTACTTGCCCATTCTGGTACATGCTTCCCACAAACATCTGTCACCGCGCTGAAATAAAAGTACTAAGCTAGAGAGGCATCCACTACAGCCTTCTCCAGGCTTCCCAGCTGGAGGGGAAGTGTATCCTGAGACTGCAGCCGAGCAGCACACCCTCACCTATCCAGGAATCAGGAGCAGAGTTGGGTCTTGTTCTCTTTTAAGTGGGTCTCAGTCAGGATCTCTGCAGCAAGCATTGCACCATAGGAGTATCTGTGGGCATCAAGAAGCCCCCGCATGTACCTGTTCGTTGTCCTTCACCATCTCTCCCTCCGGCAGGCTGCTGATAGAGAGCTCCTCCCAGTGCCTCTTCACCGCACGGTACAGGAACTCTTCAACCTCTCTCTCAGGGAGTATGTTTGGGTCCCAAAGCAGCTGGTCTTCATTCTCATAGGCTAACAGAAAAAGCGCTGAAATAAGCTAATCAGAGAACTCTGCTGCTTTTGAGAAATGCATGTTCGAACGGGCTTGTTTAAAGCCTGCTCAGGGGTAGCTGTGAATGTTGGTGTCCACACTGAGAGGTGCCAAGCCCAGAGACACAGAGTGGAACTGGTGAAGCAGTGCTACCCCAGACGCCTGGACTGGTAGCCCCACACCCAAACAGGACCCATCAAGCCTTACCTTTCTCACCGTGCCGGCTTAAGTGGAGGATGGGAACACTGGCTTGGTACTGAGGTCCAACCATGATCTCCTGAAACATCACCACAGAGCAGTAGTAAATTGAAATGGAAAATGCTCCACGCAGGCACTGAGGTGTAATTCATGATTCAGGGACTATGACACCACGGGGCCGATTTATATATCAGTAATCCCTGCTGTCACTATTGCTTCTAGGGAACCCTGACTATTTTATAGGGTAACTAAAAAGAGTTACTACCAGCCAGACGATACTTTGGGGACCTTAGGCATTTACATAGTTTTTATGTTAAAGATATATGGCAAACAGCTAAGGCTGGCAATAAAGGAATGCAGAACCTCTCCTGCAACCTTCACAAACAGGATGAATTTGGAAGCCTGCTCCTCTCTTTTGTGCGATGGTTTCTTCTCAGCAAGTCCTGCTGGGAAGATCACACAGCATTTCACCTTTATAGGGCTAAAGGCTGCAGCTTTAATTTACCAAGTCATAACAGCATTTTCTGTATCTGAAGCAGAAGATAATTTCAGATGCAGATTCAAGATTCTATTAAAAAAAACTCCTGTAACCCATTTCCACCACCCTCCCACAAAACACAAGGCACTGAGCAATAGAAAATAAAAGAAAGAAAATTTCTTGGGGAAATATCACAGTGCTTTGGTGTCATGCTTTCCTCAAACTGGGGCACACTGCACTAGCTCCCCTTTCCCAATGCGCTTGGATCGTTTACCTTCTTACACTCGTTGGATGGGATGGAATCCTCCTCTGAATCCTCAGCCATGGAGGAGGCACATGGAGATGAACAGGGCTCTTTGTCTTCATCAGCAAGGAAGTTGTTTGCTTTGTGGGAAAAGAGAAGATCTGTAGTTATGAGATGTTTTTTTTTTCTACTGCTCTATGTTCCCTCTCCTTCCCTTCATTTTCTGTCCTAAAGTCACTTTTAGAATGGTCCTCAGTGACAGCTTATCCATATTTTATTTTTCTCCTTTTAAATAAAAGAATTTGTACACTCCCACTGCTTCGTTCTGCAGGCCAGCAGACGGAGTAACATCACTCCATGCTGCGTCTGTCACACACTTTGGCTTCCCACGTATCTGAACATTTAGGAACTGCCAGAATACATCACACCACTAGTACTACTGAAGTTACTTACTTCCAGAGATGTCAGATCAGGTACTGATCTTCCAGACTGCCATTACAGCAGGTAGCAAAAAAATTCGCACTTCCTCAGTGTTATGAGTTGCAGCTAAAGACAATTCTTCCTCATCCCACTGCTCATCTATGCTTCATGATGTCCTAACCACTGCTCAGTAACACCACTAGCAACCAGGTTTACTTGCAGCCCCCAGAAGGAAAGTGGAAAAACCGATGTCAGGAAACTAAGCGACCAAATAAAGAAAAACATTCTTGCCCTACCCTGCACAGTAATAAAGAATGACTTAGAAATTAGCACCACATACAGCCAGGCTGGTTTGGGAATAGGTCTGACGCATCGTGGGATGTGACGGATGGAGTCAGATCATCAGCTGAAGACTGCGTCTCCTCCTCTTCTTCCCCTGAAAGCAAATCCTTCGCTATTTGCTCCTTTTAACAACAATAAGAAAGTTAAAAATATTTTTAAATTTAAAAAAAAAAGGCCTACAGGAAAGCATTTTGGGCCAAAGGTGGCCACATCCACAGATCTCCTCACCCTCCCATAGCATCTCCAAAGCCAGATTCCCTCTCACACTCCCCACCACCCCCAGATTATCTTCCCTAGAAGCATTTCTACAAGGTCCAATAGTGGCTCCTACAGAAGAGGAGCAAGTAGCCCTTTCTGTAGAGCTCCGCTCACAGCAAATATCTGTGACTCCGGAAGTTTAAAAAAAAAAAAGCTTTCTAAAGACTTTAGCTAGAACAGGAGGAGCCACAGCTTCACCTGGGATGATACAAACCTTCCCTGACTCTCCACAGATCCACATCTACCTGCAAAGACCCGTAACCCAAGATCCATAAAGGGCTTTTACAGTGTTCTTTTTAAAACAGTTATCCTTTCTTTGGTCCCCCCTAAGGTCTTTGTATCCACATTTCTGCACCTTCTGTTTCTCACAGGGAACATGAGAACTAGGCAGGCCCCTTCCCCCGGCACCAAATCCCACCTGAAAAGAGCCACCTGATTATCTCAAGCTCCACAAGAGTAACCCACAGCAGAGGCTAACGGCACATGCCTCAGCACAGAGCTGCTCTTACCTTATCCAGAGTCATATCCGGGAGGTTTGGAGAAATGTCATTGCTCTCGCTGTCCTGCTCCGAGATGGGATCAGACGCCTCATAGCCATAAAGTGCAAGCAGCTCCTCAAATGGCATTTCACTGCTCTGAGCAAGAGGAGGACAAAGCTTCATCAGGAATGGAACAATCACCGAGCACAACACCAGCTGTAGTGAACACAGAGATATGCAGAGGCAGTCACGGCAGCTCTGCTCCTCTGGGGGCTCTGAGCTGCCTTGGGTAATGCTGTGTAAGGGAGGCACAGTCTATCAAGACCCCCCCCATACCTTCTCAAAGGTATGGAGAAGCCAGGAACTTTCATCCCAAAGCAATATAGTCCAGGGCATTTTTAAAATATTCTTATTTTTTATACTAGGTTTCATGCTGGTGAACAGATGCCAGGAAGCAGAACTGTATTTATACTGAAGACAGGAAGGAGCAAATCCCTATTAGTCTTGTGCCAGACCTGAAGAGTCTCTGTCACCAAGAACACACTTTGTGTTCCACCAAGGCTTTTGTGGGACCACCCACAGCAGGCCCACATGACCTCATCTTTGGCGTTTCTCCACTGTCAAATGGACACACACCCAGCAGCTGATGGCTCTACAGCAACGTGAGCATGGACCACCTCATCAGAGAGGCCACTTGGCAGAGGAGTACTCCAAGATTTGCTGCTGTTACCTGTTATCAACCAATTCCTTCCTATTTGAATTCAAATGTAAGGCTCGTTGATGGGTGGACCTAAACCCAGCACACTGACAGCTGAGCAAGTTAGAGTTTCTCACAGAGGCCTTTGGTACCCAAACTGTCAAAGCAAACAAGAGAACCCAGCACTTAATTTCCCTTCTCCTCCCTTGCCACCTTTACCTGAGAGGCGCTGATACTCTTCTCCAGCTCTTCTAAAGATTTCTGCTTCTCCTGGCTATCATCATCTTCTTCCCTTTCTTCCCGTACACCATAGTTCTGGGAAAGTATCTCTGCCAGGTTCAGTCGATGGTCGGCTGAGCCCATTGACACAACTGCAGGGATGAGAAGAAGGTGGGATGTCAGCAGAACCCTGGACCAGATCCTCAGACACAAGAACTCTTTCTTGGGACACCCCCCTTGTGTGCAGCCGTGGTGAGCCAGGGGAAGGGATGAGGTGGGAAGGAGTGAGAGGGGCCGGGGAACACGACTGAAAGAAGTCACTCCGTGACCGCTAAATTGCAAAGCCTGGTTCTCTGCACGTTCAAGTCCCACAACTGACTGAAAGCTGAATCTGAAGGTTTTCTGAGTATTTGTGTGTCCCTCCTGACTGGATTCGCTCATGTCATAACATGTGAATGCACACTGCAGCCCTTCCTTCTCCCGAGGCATTTTTAGGATAATTACCTCTTATTGAAAGAACGGGCAAATGGACACTTGTAGGAGCTTTGGCATCTTTTAAGACTTTCCTTCTCTGTCAAATGGCATGGGAATCAATCAACAGGTTCGGAAGACGTTGCAAGGAGAAGGGAACAGACAGGCTGATCACAGGAGCCTTGTTTCCTCAGGAAACCAGACCAACAAACAGAAGCATATTTAAACTGTGGCTACCTGCTGCACTCTGAAGGCCAGGCTCTCCAGGACATAGACTGTGGGCTGGGTATGGCACCACCCTCGGGCTCTGCCTGCCAACCGAGGCCTTCAAGAAAAGAGAAAAATATGGCTGAGACATCTCTTCTTAAAAATGTAACATGCCTCCAGCCACTTAACCCCACCAGCAAATGCAATTAATTTAATTTCAAAGCAAAAGTTAACAAAACCCACACAGGGTCGCATTAGAAACTGCACTATGCAAAAAGAGCTCCAGTCAAGTGTATTTAGCAGCTCTTCCTGGCCTCCTCTCCTCTGGGTTCATCACCTTCCCCTCGGTCTCTAACTGCCTATGGTGGTGTTTCCATTTGATCTTTTTTATCTTCAGCACTCCACTAATTATTTATCCTCTCACCAGTTTAAGACCTCAGATCCTTATGGCTTACAATTTCACCTAAAAGAAGGATTTTAACCCTAAGCAATTATTCTAAATACACACATCCTGCTGTTTGAACACAGTGCCTTTATGAGCCAACCCACTCTCTGGAGTGGCAATCGGAAGCAGCGGCCACCAGACCCTGGTTCTCCCTACACCCCCCTGCATCCAGCAGGCTCAGAGTAGGGGGCAGCAAAGAAATCTAGAGCTGGGCAAGCAGCGAAGGAGGCTGGTAGGAGTGCAAGTGGCACAGGAAAGGAGGGACAGGGAGACACCAAGAACAGGCACCTGCGTTCTGGCATTCAGTGCTGGGTCAGAAGTTCAGGCAGCAGAATGGGCTGGGGCCTGGAAAACAACCCCAAACATCTGCTGCTCCGGGGGCTCTTGCACATGGAAATGCTGCTCATCAAGTTCAGCCAGGGTAGGGAGCAAGCAGGTAATTAACCAATGCCTTTGGGTGAGTGAGAGCATCTGACTGCGGAAGAAAATCAGTGTCAGTCCCCCAGTCACCAATGACACCTCTTCGTGATCCTCAGCCATTAATAACCTCAGCCGTGCACCATCACTCCTCACTTACTCTGTGGGAGCCAGGACATCTACAGTGCTTCAGTACAGGGTTCTTAAGACTTACTTAAGGAAACGTGGTACAGCTTCAGACCGAAATTCATCCTCTAACAACAGAGCAAAGCATACAGCAGAAAAGCTACCCCAGACTTTGGGTTCCAAGTTAGTCTCTTCAGGTATTGACACATATATTGCACATTCCATAATGACTAGAGAGGCAGCTTTTTTCCAAGTATAATTACTGCTAAAATAATGGTTGGCCTGGAAGGCAGCAGAAGATATTGCCATATGAGAGAAGGACAGGCAGGGAGGAAGGGAAAGGATCCGTGAAACACCTGTGGAACTCTTGCTCCCTCCTCTACCAGCACTGGTGAAAAGACGATGCCTCCAGTCAAGTGAGTGCACACTGCGCTGCAATTCACCATCCCCAAGGGTCTCATTATTAGCAGCAAGATAACCCCACTGGAGACCACTCTGGCAGAGCCCAGTGACTGCACACAGTAAAAGAAAAAGGAGGAGTTTATGGGATAATGAA
Organism: Tringa tobata; assembly: GCA_033628505.1. Classification (NCBI taxonomy): domain Eukaryota; kingdom Metazoa; phylum Chordata; class Aves; order Charadriiformes; family Scolopacidae; genus Tringa; species Tringa tobata. Next base: position 2,181 of record JAHREE010147236.1, on the reverse strand, counting down.
AGCAGAAGGAGACAGAAAGGATTCGGACAGCCTCCATTCGGAGGATGGTCCTACTGGGAAACAGCTTTGGAAATCAGGAAAGTGTCAAATGCCCTTTTGTTGCGCCCTTCTGGAATGTGACCAAGCACAAAACCCTCTGGGATAAATCCTTCCAAGCAAACAACCCTGGTTTCATGGAAAGGATAAGGGTGAGGTCTACACTTGCTCCCGCCAGTCTTGAGCGATCTGCAGAACTCTCCTTCCTGAGACAATAATATGTATATTGAGCGCTCCTCTTTCGCATGGGGATCAATAAGGAGCTGCATGCAAAGGATTGTGAAAACAAAGACTGAACCTGTTAGCAGCGGATGGGCTGGCTTGAAAAGATGTCAAGAATACTTCAGGAATGGTGAGATCTTATACTAATGACCAGGTGCTGAAATGAAGATTAACAGTCAGTAGGACAGGATGGCAATTCTGTAACTAATCATGAGTTTATTTCCCCAAAGCAATAATGTAGCATTAGAGCAAGCGGGAACTGCTGTGAGATGGAGTCACCATAAAGTCTGCCCTGTTTGGGCTGAGAAGAGAAACAAGTGACAAAGCAAAGGGCCCATTCCACACCCACATTTAAACATATGTGAAACTGAATGATCCCTCAGATCATTTACAAATCCAGAAGACCATGGAAACACGAGTCAAAGTCAAATAAAAAGGGAAGAAAGGCAGGTCTGGCTTAAATAGGTAAATGATGAGAGAATGTTCCTGGTTACATGGATTGCCAATGCCACAGGTAATCTGCTGCTCTGCTCAGGACAATCAGTGCCCAAATCACATGCTGTTGGAATGTCACAGCAGAGACACTGTGCAGTTCATAGAATCATGGAACGGTTTGGGTTGGAAGGGACCTTCAAGATCATATAGTTACAACTGGGAACTGTTCTCGATCCATTCTCTGCCCAGCCTGTATTTGTGCTTGGGCTTGCCCCGACCCAGGTATGACCCTCACTCGGCCTTGTTGAACTCCATGAGTTTTGCCCAGGCCCATGCTCCAGTCTGTCTGGGTCCCTCTGGATGGCAAACCTCTTCAGCAGGACAGTGAAAACTCCTTGATCTACCCATGACAGAGTGCGTGCACAATGGCAACGTGGTGCATCGTGCCAGGGCAGCATTTCAGCGCGTCACGTCAGCCCAACAACATGCAGAAGTAATGTCGTGGCACAGAGGAACGCAGCACCCTTTGTGATCCACCAAAGGCGGCAGCCAAGACCAAGCCACTCCAGATGGGACAGCAGGCAGGCCAGACAGCACCCTCCTCAAGCAAAATGCTGAAATACCCTGAAAAAGAAGCCCTGCTGTGGAACGGAAGTTGTCTCCAGTAATGGCGTTCTGAGATCCTGCAACAGAGCAGCCGCTACCTCAAGGTCTTCCCAGTGTCCTTCTCCCACATCGTGGTCACCACAAGGATCTCATGATGGAAACAAAGGCGGATGCACCACGACAACCGTTATGACAGGACAGGGATATTTCAAAGATGTGTCAAGACCCGATAGGTAATGGCATCACCAACCGTAAGTGTGGTGGAGCAACAACAGTAACGTTTCGGCACAACACACGACAACAAACAGGGCATCACAATGGGAGAGGCAGCAGGGGCACCCTCACCCAGATTCAGAGCACAAGCCCTCTTTCCCACTTGCCCTCTTAGCAGGGCAGTTCTCCTGGTCCCAGTTACCCATCCGAGCCGTTCCTGCCACCTTGCCCAGACCTCTGCCATTCGCGCTCTCCCCACCTCCCTGTTCTCCCACTGCTCAGGTCCTGTCACTCACCCCCACCTTTGCAAGCCCTTGTCCAGCAGCTCCGCACCCTTCTGACCCTGGCTCCCCAGACGCTGTCAGACCCTGCTGTGCCAAAGCCTCAGGGGCTCCCACTTTGCTCCCTGCCCCTTCCAGCCCTACGGACCCTCGCTGCCCCGCGGTGGAACCATCCCCCGCCGGGCCACGGGCCCAGGCACCGCGGCCGCCCCCCGGCCCAAAGTCCCTTTTAGCGCCCACCGGGGCCCCTCTACCGGAGGCCCGGCCTCGGGAAGCCCCGCTGCTGCCTCCTCGGCGCTGGGGGAAGGACTGAGCCGACGCCGCTCCCCGGGCCCGGCCGCTGCCCCCCGCCGGGCCCTTCCCCTGCCCGCCGCCGGGCCGCCGCCCC
>JAHREE010147234.1:199354-211175 GCA_033628505.1 Tringa tobata | reverse complement strand
TTGATGTATCAACAGAAGCTTCTCTTGTTGCCCTTGACATCCCTGACCAGCTTTAACTCTATCTGGGATTTAGTTTCCCGACCTGATCTCTGGCTCCTTGGACAATTTCTCTGCATTTCTCCCAGGCTATCTGTCCTTGCTTCCACCCCCTGTATGCTTCCTTTTTGTGTTTGAGTTTGTCCGAGATCTCCTTGTTCATCCTTGCAGGCCTCCTGGCATATTTGTTTCACTTGCTCTTCATTGGGATGCATTATTCCTGAGCTTGGAGGACGTGATCCCTGAATATTAACCAGCTTTTTGGGGTCCCTCTTCCCTCCAGCAATTTATCCTGTGGTACTCTACCAAGCAGATCTCTCAAGAGGCCAAAGTCTGCTCTCCTGAAGTCTGGGGTAATGGGTTTGCTGTGTGCCCTCCTCACTACACTAAGGATCTTGAACCTTGCGATTTCACGATCGCTGCAGCCAAGGCAGCCCTTGATCTTCACATTTCCCACTAGCTCCTCTTTGTTGGTGAGAACAAGGTCCAGCATAGCACCTCTCACTGTTGGCTCCTCTATCATGTGGAGAAGGAGGTTATCACCAATGCATTCCAGGAACCTCTTGGATTGCTTAAGCTGCTTTGTTTTCTCTCCAAAAGATGTCAGTTGTTCAAGCCTCCATGAGGACCAGAGCTAGTGAATGTGAGGCTGTTCCTACCTGTCTGCAGAGGTCCTCATCCACTCAGTCTTCCTGGTCAGGTGGCTTACAGCAGGCCACCACTGTAATGTCATCTGTTCACGCCCTCCCATTAATCTTGTCCCATATGCTCTCGGTCAATTTCTCATTCACCCTCCTGCCAGAGCTACATGAACTCCAGCTGGTCATTGACATAGACAGCAACAGCCCCTCTGTCTCCCCTGCCTGACTTTTCATTCCAACATTCCAGCACTGCAGGCATGCACACCTCTCTAACTTTCTTGTTTATTCCCCATGCTACATGCATTTGCACTGGGGCGTTTAATTTCGGCCCCCAATAAAGCTGGCAATGTGCACTTCCAATCTAGAAAACTGATGATATCTGGGGCTGCATCAAAAGCAGCATGGCCAGCAGCTCGAGAGAGGCAATTCTGCCCCTCTGCTCCACTCTCATGAGACCCCAGCTGGAACACTGTGTCCAGTTTTGGGGCCCCCAACATAAGAGGGGCATGGACGTATTGGAGTGAGTCCGGAGAAGGGCTACAAAGATGATCAGAGGGATGGAGCACCTCTCCTATGAAGACAGGCTGAGAGAGTTTGGTTGTTCAGCCTGGAGAAGAGAAGGCTCTGAGAAGACCTTATAGCAGCCTTCCAGGTACCTAAAGGGCATCTACAGGAGAGATGGGGAGGGACTCTTTAGCAGGGAGTAGAGCAATAGGGTGAGGGATAATAGTCTTAAACTGAAAGAGGGGAAATTTAAATTAGATATTAGGAACAAATTCTTTACTGTGAGGGTGGTGAGACACTGGAACAGGTTGCCCAGGGAAGCTGTGGATGCCCCATCCCTGGAAGTGTTCAAGGCCAGGCTGGATGGGGCTTTGAGCAACCTGCTCTAGTGGGAGGTGTCCCTGCTCATGGCAGGGAGGTTGGAACTGGATGATCTTTGATGTCTCTTCCAACCCAACCATTCTATGATTCTATGATTTTGTTACTCCATCTCTCCCTCTTCTTTCTTGTTTTTTTTTGTCTGGGGGAGGAGGGGTTGGGTTTTTTTTTTTTGTTTTTTTTTTTTTCACATTTTCCTAGCTTCACCATTAGAGTAGATGTATTTCAACAGCTGCAGACCCTGCTAATGACTGTATCCCTACAGTTACAATGCTAGGTCCAGTCCATCACTGGACATATCTTCAAAATTTTCTTTTCATTCAAATCAGTATCTCGTATTAAATTGTCTTTAAAGGCAACAGTCTTTAGTAAACAGCCATGTGGAGAAAACCATCAACAAAATTACTATAAAATTAGTTTTAGTATAATTGTTAGTTTCTAAATTATTTCTACTGTAAAGAATTTTTGCCAAAGTTCTTGTAAAAGCCTGTTAAAAGTTTTCATCATAATTTGTGTTATTGTGCCAGGTAGTGCTTAACTTTTTACTGTTGCCCAGGTGAGTGATGAAAACAACCTAGTACCTAAGTGTTATTGCATTAATAAGGTATATGGAGACGTAAGATGGTGTCATGGAAAGTGACAAGGAAAACAACTGCCTAAGCTGGTTCTGGGGTAAAGGGTTATTGATCTGCAAAAAATCAGTATTTGTAGCAATGAGGAGAATAACAACGTTTCCTTTTTCTAGTACCACATACTATTGCACAAATAATTATTATCCTATGGCAAATACCAGCAACTACATTTTATTGGCTAGTTAATTTGTGAACAATTTGCAGCAAACCTAACTCTGCTGGAAGCCGGAACAAAACTGGAACAGTGGACTGTAATAGAAAAAAGATGAGGTATAAAAACTTATTTCTAATTCTGACTCCAGTGTATTGCCAGATTTCTACTAGGGAAAAGTTAGATCACAAATATTACTGTTCTGAAGAAAGGCTATCCAAAACATTTTCAGTGAAAGTGATTGAAAACATTAAAACAGATGTGAAAGATAGGATTTTCAGATTTTGGAGATGTCAGGTCAAAAATACTCTAGTTTTGAATCCAGAGTTTCTAGTCTAGAATCCACTGACTTAGTGTTAGAGAATACAGTTTATATTTTCAGTATACCTGAACATATATTACTATTTGTATGAGAAGTTCCTCTTTTCCTTCACATTGAAGTCTTTCTCCCCTAAAGGCGTGAAGATACCAAACTGAACATATTTAGCAGCTTACTGAAACAAACTGACACAGCAATCTATCAACACACTTTTTTTCTTGGAAACTGTAAGGTTTTTTAATATTCCAAGAACACTTTAACATGAGCATGTAACAGTCAGCTTTATCTTACTTCACATACTGTTTACATGGCATACCAAAGACATATATAGGACTAAACTGAGCCTACTGTAGCCTATCTGTTGCTTCCAGTACTTCCAAACTGTCATTAAATAATTCTGCTCTGCTGTACAGTGAAGCTTTCTACTACTCAAAACTGGGCACCTATTTAAACCTCTATGTGTTTCTGTATACAGCAGAAGACTAATGACTTTACCTCTTAAAAACTGACACAGGAAAAAGAAGATAAATGAAGAAGTATTAAGGAAGCAAAGGAGATAGGAAAGTGATAACAGACTTTAAAAGATAAGTGTAGAGAGGAGAAGAAATAGAATTGTTGTACTTATAAAAAGGGGGTGAAAACTCTGAGCTGTGGAGGAGGGAGCTAGCACAAGAAGTAACAGAAGACAAATTTCAGGCTATGGAAGTAAGCTATATAGAAAGGCAAACACAAGTAGAAATGAAAGCTCTTACCAAGTTTTTAATTCGGTAGAGGTATATCGGAGTAGCCTCTGTTAAATAAGCCACCACTCAGTATTTCAAGAATTTCTACAGTTATTATACTGAATGTTATTGCAGTTGTTTTTAACTCATTACAGGTTACATCATTTTTGGTGCTTCCAAGAATAACAGAAGGATGATGTCTCTTGACCCTGAGATCACAAAAGATGAGCTCTCTTGACTCTCTAGGGCACGCAGGTCCACAGAAAGGGTTCAGCGATAGTGGTTAAACGCACAGCAACATGCTGCTTTACCCAGCCGTGTTATAGGCCACGTGCTTTCATTGCACGTAGAGGGAAACCTGGAGGCTGTCAGGACAGCTTTCTGATGCAAAGCAGAAAGATGCAGTAGCTTCTCTTTCTTACATGCAAAATTAAGTCACATTAACTTTGACTTTAGCCATTCTATTCCATGGGGTTAACTTCAAAAGAGAGAGGGAGTGACACAATATAAAGGATCATTCCAGAAGTTTATGTTTTCATATTAAACACAAAGGGAGGCCATGCTGTATCTTTAAAAAGAGATCAGTTCTCCTCCTTTTCTTTAGTTGCCTTGATTTCAGTGAGGATTTTCGATGAGGTATAATGAAGATTTACATAGTCAAGGAACTTTTAAACAAACTGGATGTAAACAAGCCCTTTGGACTAAACAGAGCACACCCATGAGTGCTGGCCAGCATCATTGTGAGGCCACTCTTGGCTGTCTCTGAAAAGTCGTGGTAACTGGGAGAGGTTCCTGAAGACTGAAAGAGAGCAAATGCAACTCTTATCTCCAAGCAGAATGGGAAGAAGGATCACGGGAAGTATGGACCAGTCAGCCTCACCTTGATCCCAGAGACGGTATAACAAATAGTACTAGAAACTATTTCCACACTATACAAAGGGCAAAATGGTGACTGGGAGTGGTCATCTTGAATTCATTACCTTTATAATTTATTTAATTCATTTACCCTTGTAAATCATGCCTGAAGAATCTGATAGTGTTCTGTGATGAGATGACTGGCACAGTAGATCACAGGAGAGCAGTGGGCGCTGTTTATCTTTACTTTAGTAAGATTTTAGACAGTCTTCCATTGCATACCTATTGACAAACTGATGAAATATGGACTAGATAAGTGGTCAGTGAGGTGGGTTTAAAACTGGTGCCAGGCTTAGAGGGTTGTAATTAGTGGCACTAAGTCCACCTTGGAAGCCAGTCATCCATCATGCACCCCAGGGTTGTCAGAAGGGTTTAACATTTTCGTTAACGATCTAGGAGATGGTGCAGAGTTGTCCCTTGGGAATTTAGCAGACAACTGGAAATTGTGAGGACTGGTTAATACACTGGATGAATACATCAGATGCTGTCTCTCAGAGGAAGCTTGACAAGCTGGAGAAACAAGATGATAGGAACCTCATGAAATTCAACAAAGGGAAATGCAAAGTGATGCACCCAGGAAGGAATGACAGCCCACATCAGCACAGCCTTCAGGCTGATTGATTGGAAAGCAGCTTGGCAGAACTGGAACAGGTTGTTTGGACAGGTTGTGGACCCTCCATCCTTGAAGATACTCAAAACCCAACTAAGCGAGCTGTTCTTGTTGCTCCTGCTTTTTGCATGGAGGCATAGAGGGAACAGACCTCCAGAGGCTGTTTCAACCCCAACTATCATGTGATTCTGTGAAATTAATATTAAGAAAAAAATAATTATTTATATGAATCCATTAATTTATTTGCTTCAACTTTTCTAAAGCTCCTATTTGGAAATAATTGTGTTGTTTTTCTTTGAAGGTAGAGGTGAAACAAATGTACAGAAGAAATATGGAGACTGAAGACTGGTGTATTTTAATCAAATTTTATTGATGGATTCCTACAACTTTTGTGAAAACACTCCAGAACAAGCATTAGTCTTTGCAGTTACCCAGAAATACAGATCATCCTTTTAATTTACACTTTTCAAGTATTGCTGGGTCTTTCCACTGTTCTTCATTGACAGACTGGTATGGTATGATACAAGTGTCATCTTGTATGTGTGTTCAATGTGAAGGTGATTAAGCACTGCCACAGCTTCTTTTGTTTGACACCAGCCATCAGGCACAGTGATATACAATGCATACTGTATAATTGTTGATAATATAAACATGTCTGGAGAATTTCTTTTTTCCCCTGTCAGAAGAAGACCTTCATATCTAGGTGACTTCAATATCAGCCCTCGCTATGATGCATCTTCGGAGATACTGTAGAACATGGTCTTTACACTTAATGACTATAAAGGAACCGAATGTGCAGTGAACAGAACAACTATTTTAGTCCTCTAAGCATTGCCTCTCTTTGTACTTTTAATGGCTGCATCTATCTATCAAAGTCTCTCTTTGCAAATCAAAATTATATCCTTGTATTTTTTTTCACTCTTCAGCAATGGGAAAGGGAAACCACTGCCATTTTTATAATACCAGAAAAAATGAAAAAAACAAGTTCACTCTGCAGTTAGACGTAGTAAAGAATAATTGCAAAATCTTCCACATAAATAAATGCTCAGTCTGTATGAAGCAATTTTGTGTTTGCTTTTCTTGTGTTGCACAATAATAGAGAGAAGAATAAAAATTTACAGTGTTGGAGATTACTAAGTTCCTGTTACCCTGATTTTCTAAGGAACTGAGGCTTATGCAGTCATCCTGCCTGACTACTTGTCTGTCCTCCTTCATTACTTTTGAATCTCCGAATAATTTTGACCAAGTTTGGCAAAGGCATAGAAGGAGGAAGCTTAGCAAAGAAAAAAAAACAAAACAAAAGGCATTCTTTCAAGTTTTGTGAACATCAGCAACTGAATAGCAGACAGACCAACAGACATTGCTGAATGAAAAGCTGCAGCCTGATCTCAACTTTTATCCTTTGAGATCAGACCTCGGCAGAGTCTCCCTTCACTTTGGCTCAGGACCTCGTAGTTACCAGCCTGTAGGTGCTGGCTGTCCAGCTGTCAGGGAGCAACACAGTAACTGACAACCCACAGTGGATCTGAATGCTGGAGTCTGTCTCAAAACCAAAGAGATTAGAACTTTCGCCCTGCCTGATTATTCAGCACAACCACTCATTCACATCATGTTCCCAGGTCTCAACTTGCCTCCTCTGTAGGAAGGTCCCTGCTGGTCATTGTTTGTTCCTGCTGTGACACTTCCTGCAGCCTCCAGTCTTGGGCATTATTGGCGAAGGTCCGTGGACACACCATGGCATTCATCTCCACACAGCTCTCTGATCTCCAGGATCTTCCTCACTTAGAGGATCTTTCCTCCTGCCAGGATTTTGCCTTCTGTTTTCTGGTCCCCTTTTCACTTTGTAAGACTACTTTTACTTGGGGACTCTTTCCACATCCCCAAGCCCTCTGTTTTCTGAATCCAGATAGTCTATGTGCAGAAGCACAATGCATTAACCGGTGGGTTTGTCTCTTTATTAACTGGAAGGTTCAGGACACATCACTTTAACTTTGTCCAGATACCACCAGAATTTACGGCCAGCCTATATCTATTGCACCTGCTAGGTAGCAGGCTTGTGCTTCAGGGTTTCAAAAGACCAATTTCGTGTATTCATCACCACCTCAACATGCAGCTATTGTATGCCACCTTTTAGCATTCAGTCTAAGTTGTTTTTTCATCTGTGTCACGAGCAAGCACGTACATAGCTGAACCAGTCACAGCTCTGGGCTGTGACCCTCTTGCCTTGCTATTAATGGAAGGTGTGGCAGAGAAGGAGGGAAGGTTTAAGGATGTGAAGATAGTGCAGCAGCATAACTTCATATCAGTATGCATCAGTTCACAGAGAACCAGCTGAGACCAGTTCTACTGTTCAGTAGCCAGTGCCAGAGCTACATCTAATCTATGTTCTGCCTGTCTCATATTTAAGCCACAAAAAAGTAATTATGGTGCAGTGTTATGCAGAAAAACTAGCTGGTACTAGGTAAGTGAGTTATAAAATGTGGGAATGGGAAAAAAATTAACATTTTAAACATTTAGAATAGAATAAAAATGGCAAGTTCCATCATACTGCTCTTCAGGAGGAGCCTGGTTCAGCAGTCTAATCAGATGTAACTAGCTCATGCAGTAGACTTCAAAGGTAATCTGGAATAAATTAAAAACATTTGAATTTGTTCAATTGCTTTATTCTTTCTCTACTTCGATGAAGATATCACAACAGAATTTTGAATAATAATATGTCATATTAGTAAATATTCAATATTTATTCATGATCTTTGTAAGACAATGGATTTTTGATGCATTACAACACATTGTAAGATCTTGCTTGTGCTTTACTGTAAGGTGCCAAGAATGACTTAGAAGTCTTTAGGGAGAACTGTAGCTTTTCAGCACTATTTGCTGCAGAACTTTGGGTGGAAAATAGCTTACAGCTTTGAGAACTCAAAAAAGGGGGAATGTCTCTAAAGCGTAAAATTCAAGGATGTTTTCTCTGTTTTCTGTCAGCTTGTATACCTAGAGCAAAGAGGACAGCATTAGCAACAAAAAGTAGTATTGCATCCCTAAATGCAATCATCTAATGATGAACATCTAAGTAATGCTGGTGGACATGCAAAAGGATGAAAAAGACCATCAGAATTACTCATTTGGAACATTTAAAGGATTGATTATTTTCTTCGCACGCCAGAGACCCTGTTCCCTCAGAATTTTTGTGCAGCTGATAAAAAGGAAACTTCAGGTTTCCTTTTTGAGGATCTGCCAAGGATCCTCAAAAGAAAACAAGTTTGATAATGTTTTCTGGTGGTTTTATTTACCAGCATGTAGTTATTACCAGCATGTAGTAGCATGTAGTAATATAACTGTTTCTGCTGGCAGTGCTAATTCAGTCACATCACAGAAGAGCTTGAAGGACCCTTAGTGTAGGCTGTCTTGTATGTCACTGTGGGGGTCACATCAATAGCAGAAAATTGAATTTTGGACCCCTGAGTTTAATGTATGAAGAGCAGAAGCTGTTCATGAACATGAACATGCAGAATGAAGGCAATAGTAAGCTACTCCATCACTATTTATGATACTGCCAGGAGAAGAAGAAAATGATACATGAAGTGGATGTGTGTTACATAAAGAACACATTTTTTTCTGGTATGTGGAGCATAACCTGGAGTTGAAGGTGAGAGATACTTTTTGATCCCCCTTTACTGCTCCAGAGGCAAATAGGTAACATTATTTCAAGGTTCAGAAAGTCCAGATTTTCACAGTAAGAAACAGACAATTTTACTCTTCTTCCTAAAAACTCTTTCGGTATTGCTGCTGCAGAGATCATCCTTCTTTCCTCACCCACACCTTGAAATTTGCAGCTTCTGACCTATTAGAACACAACCTACCAGTGTCCTAAAACACATATTATAAATCTGGCAGCCTAAATGATTCTTTGAGAGTGGTGGAAGGGTGATACCTTCCTTCACAAGAATGCTTTAGCCTCTTGAAGTGGTTAGGATAGACAACAACTTGAGCTAGAAGACCTTTGGATCTAAGAGGTTTAGAGTAGTTTTTGTAAAATATTTTACAAATTTGCTGATAATTATTTATAAATCTGTGAGAATGCAGATACAATCTGTGGTGAAATATAGACAATGGCCACAAGTAACTCAGGGTGTCAAAACTCTTGGGTTTTCCTAGTAATTCATCTTAGTCTACATAATATTTGTAGCCACTAGCTGTTCTTTTATGGTCTAATAACACTGATTTCAGTTTGAGAGCAAGTGTAAAGGCAAAGTATCAGGCCACGGCGCACTGTAAAAACTTTAGAATAATATCCAAATGAAGTTTCACGAGAAGAGTAAATATTTACCTTGTCAATGGGTGTCTGTAGAAATTCCGCATGCTTTCACGGTCACCCTAAAATACTTTTAACTTTAGATCCCTGAATTTGACCTCCATGACCTGCTAAGGTTCCCTCACCCAACAATTCTGTCAGAGGTACAAGATACTTGTCATGTCTGATAGTTTTCTCTATTCCTTTACAAGATCATCCTGTCCTTTGTGAACAGTAAATGGAAGATTATTCTTTCCCAAGCATATCTCACATTTCTCCCTCATGGTATACCTTTATTCACTTGACATTTGTACTTTTCCCTAAGCACCTCAGACACTGCAGATAACACCACAGTTGTTAGGGGTTGGAACAAGATGATCTTCAAGGTCCTAGCTAAACCATTCTATGATTCTATGAATGCAAAATTTCTTGCCGTCTTTGTGATAACAAGAGGGTAGAGGGGCTCATTTAGTGTAACATTCTGTCTTAGAAAAGACCATGCAGATCCACATTTGCAATTACTTTTTGTAGGGTTAAAAAAGATGCAAATCTATATAATGACATTTAAAAACCCCTGTATATCAAATTCAGATGTACAGAGAGAAATTAGAATAAGCCTCAATGAAATGATAAATTTATCAGCTCTTTTTATTCTGAACAATATTTTTTCTAATAGGTGGGTCATAGCTCCTATTATTAATACGGAATGTGGTTAAACACAACTCCATTTTATCACCGTTACATATTTTCTAAAGTTTATTTGGTTTTGCTCCAGCAGTTATATGCTAGGTACATCGGAATGGAGCACTACCTCTAACTCAAAGCAGGAATGGGGTATGGGTTTTATTCAACAGTGCACTCGTGTGGCAAGACTTAGAAACTACATAGATACTATATTGCACGATTGGTTAAAGGCAATGTATTTTTTCACTACAGAAGACAAAATAACACATAAAAAGTTTTGTACGAAAATAAAATTATCTGTTCTGCAGTAAAATTAATTCCAGGTACTTTATTATCATCATCATTATTTTATCCTACTTTGATTGAATACAGAAATAGTATCCTCTTTCAAATATTTTGGTGATACAAGTCACAGCTCCCAGTAAAAGATATTACCTTTTTTTCGTATGTGGCCCCATTCTTCACTTTAGATTTAATTTTGAACAGTAATCTTGATATCTGTATTTCTTTCATCACCGTAGACTAAAAGATATGTTTTCTAAGGCAGACATGAACACAGCTGAGACGCTATCTCACCAAAATCCATGGAACATCGCATTTTCTGGCTTCTCAGATACTAGTTTACGCATTGTATGCAGAATTCTGCCTACACGTATTCATAGCCTCACAGCCACAAAACAAGGCCAGATCTGGATGCACAGCAAGAAGTAACAACTTTTATTAAGCTACGTTGTATTGGTGAAGAAAACCTGAAAAAAACAAAAACAAAAAAAAAGATGAAGTCAAAAGCCAAACATTCAATGAAAATAATTTTTAAAACAGCTGCTCTTATTTACTTAGATATGCAGCATATGATCTAACTATCCATGTTATCTCACAGAATCACAGAACCATCATGGGTGGAAAGGAGCTCTGAGAACACCAAGTCCAACCATACCCACACACACATAAAAAAAAAACAAACCAAAAAAAAAGATAAACAAATTCTACAATCTCAGCCTCTAGAGCATGCCACTAGAGGATGCCCTGAAGTGCCACATCTACATGTTTCTTAAATACCACGAGGGATGGTGATGCAACCACCCCCCTGGGCAGGCTGTTCCAGTACCTGACTACTCTTTCAGTAATGTAATTCTTCCTAATATCTAATCTAAACCTCCCCTGCCTTAATGTCAGACCATTTCCGCCAGTCCAGTCATTATTCCCTTGGGAGAAGAGCCCAACAACTACTTCTCTACAACCTCCTTTCCAGTACTTGTAGAGGGCAATGAGGTCTCCCCTCAGCCTCCTCTCCTCCAAACTAAATATGCCCAGTTCCCTCAGCCTCTCCTCACAGGACTTGTTCTCTAGACCCCTCACCAGCTTGGTGGCTCTCCTCTGGACACTCAAGGAACCTCCTAGTCCGAGTACACAACATCCACAGCCTTTCCCTCATCCACCAAGCGGGTCACTTTGTCACAGGAGGAGATCAGGTTTGTCAAGCAGGACCTGCCCCTCATGAACCCATGCTGGCTGGGCCTGATCACCTGGCTGTCCTTCATGTGCCGTATGAATTGTATGCGTATCATGTGCCGTATGATGGCACTCAGGTTCCATCACCTTCCCAGGCACCGAGGTCAGACTGACAGGCCTGCAGTTCCCCAGATCATCCTTCCGACCCTCCTTGTGGATGGGCGTCACATTGGCCAGACACCACTCGGCTGGGACCTCCCCGCTTGGCCAGGACTGCTGCGGAATGATGGAAAGGGGCTCAGTGAACGTTGTGCTCCGCAGTAAAGCCTGGGCCTTTGGTCTTTCCAAAGCGGCCATTGCTTGGGGACCAGCTGGGCATGAGCCTGCTGGGCTCACCCCACCGCAGCCTGCGTAGAAAAAGGAGGCTCTTCTCTGTCTGCTTGACAGCTGGAGGCTTCATAGGTTGGAGGCTGTCTTGGGCATAAG
>JAHREE010147234.1:82474-179884 GCA_033628505.1 Tringa tobata | reverse complement strand
ACGCAGGGCCAGGCGGAGGCCAGGGGAGGCTGGGGCCGGGGAGAGGCGGTCCAAGTCCGGCGGCCGGCCGCTGCCTCCTCCCGGGCAGCCGCGGCCTTTTCCACCCCCGCCGCAGCTGGGGGCAGGGCTGAGGCCGTCGCGGGGGAGCGTTGGCGAGGGACTGAATCGTGTCTCTGTGCATAGGTGAGCCCGATGTCGATTCGCCGGCCGGGCGAGGGGCAGCGCGGCGGTTCCTAGCTGATGCTGAAGAGGCGGCCCGGGGCCGGCAGTCCTCCTGGAGCCGTCGAGGCCCTGTGCGGGCGCGGGGTGGGAGATATGGACTCGACAGAGGCCGCGGGCGGAGACCTTTCGGGCGATGGGCCCGCGGCTAGCCGCCTTCGGTGCGGGGAGGAGGAGCCGGACAAGGAGGGAGATGATGCGGGAGGGAAGAGCGGCGGCAGCTCCTGGGAGCAGAGCTTGAATCCCGAGCTGCAACAGGGATACCGCATCTTGCGCGAATTTCTCATGGAGAAGTACCGACCGCTGACAGCACCATTTTTGAAGCCCTTCGCGGATCAGGCAACCATCAGGGAAGAAGGAGCAGGCTCCCTCTCGGGTCGTAACAGCAGTCACTGCTTTCAGCAGTCACCAGCTGGAATGTGGCTGTTGAAGATGGAAGAGAAATTTTCCAATGGGCAGTACACAGGAATAGAAGATTTTGTGGGTGATTTCCGGCTAATGCTGGAGACATGTTACCGGCTGCATGGTGTAGATCACTGGCTTTCCAAACAGGCCCAGAAGCTGGAGATGATGCTGGAACAGAAGCTGGCGCTGCTGTCCCGGTAGGTGTAGAAAACTCTATAGGTCCCCTGCCAGATGCTGTTTACATAAAGTAGAACAGGAGGGTGCCTTTTTTCATGTAAAAAATACCATGTGAATGGTTTTTTAAAAAGCCCACAATAAAAGACATTTGAATGGTTCCCTTGAATTCTGCCTACTCCCACAGAGGAACATTCCTACAGGGAACTATCCAAATGTGAAATCTAAATGCTTTCGAGATTCCAAACCCAAAAATACCGAAATGCAAAATAGGGTACAGCATTTCCTGGCTAACATTTTCCTTTTGAAAGAAGGCTTTTATGAACATGGAGGCACACTTGTTTAGACAAGATGTCAAATGATTCTTTATTTTATGCTGACAACAGCAAGTGAAACTACCAAAACTCTGTATAAACAACTGGCTCTTTAAAATTGTGATTTTTACAGTCTGAAATTTTTACTGTCTTGAAAATAAGTAGGAATAAAATCTTCAGCCAAAGCACCTGCTTTGAATTGGGTAATTTAGTGTCAGAATATTTTTTGATAATCATAAAATGAAAGACAGTGCTTTGCATATTATAGTCTTGAGTGGCAAAATGGAAATTGTGATATGGTTAAATATAAGTCCCTGTCACAAACTTGTTTATTGGCCAAAGCAGCTGAAGCATAGAAAGCTGTCAAGCTACGTAGTAGAAAGACCAGCTTAAATCACAACTGAAATACGTGCTTTCTCATGAGTCTGACATAGGCTTAGTTTAGTCATACTTGGAAAACCATGGTGGCTTCTTACAATGAAAGTTCCATCAGTCTTCTGAGTGACAGAATTTTGCATGTGAAAAACAAGAGAATGTTTTGGCAAAGGCTGAAGGTGAAGAAGGAACGGTATTAGGAAATGTGTAAAGCTGTGCGTGTCTGTCAACCTTAAACTTGCTAGTGATACAGAGCATTAGCCGCCAGTTGGTAAGAGGAACCTTGCTTGTATAGTAGGAACATGTGAGGAGCATGGTGCAGAACTCAACTGAATAAGCCCAAGTTAATGTATTCTGTGTTGGTGTGGCAACGCTGTATTTGGAATTATTTTTGTGTAACAGCAGTTCTGGGACAGCTTGGGAGTAGAAGGGAAGGAGCTGAACCTAATGGGGCATGAATATTGCTAGTTTGAGTAAAACTTGATTTAAAAAAAAAAAAAAATCAGAATTCCTGGCTTAAAAGATTTACTGCCGGCAAATAAATAGGCAACCAGTTGCAGCTTGGAAGACTTGTACCGACTTCATTTCTGTATGTTGTGTGACTGTAACATCTCAAATGTATTGAATCGAAGGGCATTTTGTTGAAGGCTCTTTGTTGAATTATGTGACTGCTCGTTGGATTAGGTAGGACCTGAGAATGCTCAGTGTCTTTTTATTAGAAATTCCATGAGAAAGTGAAGTCAATTTATGTACTCTGTTGTCAAATAGTAATATATGTATATACTAAAAAAATTAAATTGTCATTCTTTCACAAATGGACATACTTTCTTCAAATAAATATTAAGAAATATTAAGCTGGCTAGAAATAATGCTACCTCAGTATGTAGTGAATTTCTCTTATGTTAACTCTACAGAGATTTGTAAAGATTTTTTCGGTTTGTCTGTGTACACTAGCTTAGTAAATGTTTCTAAGAACCACATATAGAAAGGATTGTGGAATCTAGAAGTCTCAATTTTTTGAGTCTCCAGTCTTTTACAATTTTTACTCAGATTTGTTTTAAGTGTTTAACAGAACTGATTTTATTAGTAAAATGAAACCTCAGAACTACTCCTTGAGATAATCATTCTTGCTTCATTACAGAGCAGTATTTAACTCACTGATCCCCATCAAGTGACTCAAGGGAAGGGATCAGTGTTGATTGTATGATTCTCAGATATTACAAAACCCAGAAAATTACCTTAGAGTGAAGGTTGGATTTTTCCCTCTCTCCTGAAGTGTTTCCTGAGGTTGTGTGATAGTGTTACTTCTCATACAAGTTTTGCTGGAGTACTTTGAAACAGTGTAAGATGAAATGTAACTTTACAACCAAATTTGTGGTGTTTTGCTTTTTTGTCTTTTTAATGAAACTGTACTGCTTTTTAACACACACCCACACCCCCCAGACCAAACCAGCAAGTGCGCTTTTTTTTTCCCCTCAGTATTTTTTAAGTGTCTTCTAAAAATGATTTCTTCTTATCTCAGGTTTGTGGAAGTATTTTCTTTCCACATATTTCTGGATTAATACAATCTCCAATAATATTTGGTTACTTGAGATAACTATCCACCATTTTTACCAGATGTGAAAACATAGCTCACATTAGCACATTGGTTTTAAGTTTAAAATTTTGTAAGGGAATTTTCAAAGTGGAAAAATGGCAGGGGAAAAGTAACTGCTTTTTTTCTGAGTAAATATGCTTGATGTATGGTTGGTAGGGCTGTTGGTAAAGAAAATCATAATTGTGCATTGGCTTGATTTTTTTCAAGGCACTTAAGGGAGAAGACATCAATAGCTGTAACATCTAGAGGATGCTATGGACTGGAAGATGAGAAAGGAACGGCATGCATTTCAACAAGACGTCGTTCCACACCTCGCAATTTAGTAGGCTTGTCAACAGGCATGTTTGAGTCTGTGATGGTTCAGGTTCTAAGACAAGAGGAACAGCTGAGAGCAAAAGAGGAAAAGAGGTAATAGGAAAAACGGTTTTGTTTTAGTTTTAAATTATTATGTCTTCCAGGTTCTCTACACGGACTCTTTCCATAGGGCTTTTTTAGGTAAATAAATATTGTGGTGCTCTTTGTCTTAACTTCATGAATGAACCTAGAACTTCAATACAATGCATTCACAAAGCGAGAAATTAGTTTTTGATTTAGCACTATATTGAAAAATTGCTGAAGTCATATAAGCTTTAAAATAAATTAAGGCTGCTGTTATTTCAGGACTGTGAAACTTTTAATAGTAACTGAAAGCATCCACAGCAATTTCCTGTTAGCTCAGTCACGGTTTATCATAGCTCTCCTTGGATTGTTTTCCATGCAACAATGAGTAAAAGCTACCAGTATGCTTAACTACAGTCTAATTCTGTGATCTTCACTAATAGCTAGAAGCAAATTATATCTGCTGGTGCCACTCCTGTTATCTCACTGATGTGCCATTTCAGTTTGTCAGTTAAGTAACAAATTTAGAATGTGTATGTAAGTAACTCTGTGGGATTTGGTGGCTTTCATAAATTTTAAGAGGTGTATAATTCCAAGCGGTCTTTAGTGTTGATTGTGATATGTTTCACTTTGAGAAAACAAAGCTTATGAGCTTGTATACTTTAACAGTAACTTGAGAGACTGTGTCTGAAGTGTGCAGCATGATGATATGACAGTATTAGCTTTATGAAGCAAAATATTCCCAGCTTTTTTCAAAGTTTACAGTATGGGAGATTTTTGCCATGTATAACCAGTTCACTCTCATTTTGCGGGTAATCTTAATTTTCAACAGATTTGAAATCATACAGTTTTGGCTGGCTTGAGTGTTAGCCAGTACCTTTTCCCTAGAAATGAGTGAATCTTTCTTCTTCTAATCCACCTCATGCTTTGCAAAAAACCAAAGATCGCTAGGGTTATTGTTTCTCAGGTAGATTAACTCTGTGTTCTAGATCTCTGAACCTGATAGCACTGTTATGAAAAATGACATTTGGGTTGGATTTTAATTCATCCAGAGAGTCAGTAGAACATACTACGTTATCAAATAAAAATTTTGCTTTCATGCACCTGTTTTAAGCATGTTCCTGCAAAACCGTAGTGACTAACAGTTACATCCATGTATCTGGATATACTTAAAAGTCCCATATCCTGTGCAAAGCATATTCTACAGTGATTGATTATACAGAATGTTCTACAATAACAGAAAAAGATCACAACTAAGCTGCCTCTTTATGCCCTAAAATTTTGAACTATGTCAATAAAAATATGCCAGTAGCTAGGTGGTGGAATATTTCTTTGACTATGTTAGTCTCCTCAAATAATCACGCTTCAGATATCTTCTTAACTTTTCTTATTTCTTGAAGGATCTGCCATGTTTTCAAAGTAACTTGGACCTCTCTTTACTGATTGTTTCCCAACTCACCAAATTGCAAATGTTCCAAAACATTTGTAGAGGTATTTTATGAAGAGGCTTGGAATTTGGAAGGCCAATAAAATTAGTGATGCATTACTAGTGAAGATCATATGCTACTATATAAACTTTCAAAATGTTTTATATATAAATGTGCATACTTTCAACACTAAGATGGGACGCTTTTTATTCGAAAACATATTACAGCTTCCTAAACTTAGTTTAGATGTTTGGATTATTGGTAACGTAGAGATTATGTTGAATATAGTTACCTGTTAAGAAGAAAAAATTATATTATTCTGCTTTTTCTGCTTTTTTTTTTTTTTTTTTTTAGGAAATCTGACACATTGGGGTTGGTTCATAATAGATACTTTCAAAACTATATGCAAGATTGCAGACTTGGGTAGTTTACTTGGAGTGCGCTGTTTTTCAGGCCACAAAATGCTAATACAGAATTCCTGTTTATTTTAGTGTACCTTGGTATAATTAATGGTAGAAACTGTATTCTTAGAACTGAAGTGCTGCTTCACTGGATACAGAGTATAATACTGATTACTACTTCTATTAATTGTTTCAGTTAGTCTTTCATCACAGTTGTAAAAGAATGAGTGTCCAAATCTCTTGCTATAATATCCTGTATCAGAGTACAGTTATGAATAACTGTAATGGTTAATTCACATGAATGGGTAAACTATTTAGGATTTGAATTTCCAGCATACTGAAATTTGCCTTCATTTTGTTTTTGCTCTGCTGCTGTTTTCCCCCATAAAATTGTGTGTAGTGTGGTAGTACAACTTGCTTGTGTGCTGGCAAATCAGTTATGTTTGGGTAGGCAGAAGCTGCTGTGCACCCAACTTGCAGATGAGTTATCAGGAACATAAAAAAGTGCTCTTTCTGGCCATCCAGCTGAGCACTCAGCATACGTATACTTTCTAGCTGGTAATTATCTTGGCTCAGACTGTTGAACTGCCTCACTAGGAGTTACATACTTTCAGCCCCAGATAAGTAAGGCTGCAAATGCAAGTGTTTTTCTACAAAACTTAGCCTAATACATAAAGAAATCATATGTGGAAGTCCAAGTTAATATCTAATCTTTTGCTCTGGATATTTAGATACTCTTGTAAGGCACAAGCACCTTACTATGAGTAGAAGGAACTGCAGTAAATGAAATCTTTAAAATACTTCTAGGGTTTTTTTTCCAAAATCATTGAAATTGATTTTACAAGCTTGTTTTCAACAGCGTGTTTTGGAAGAATATCCTGAAGTGTGGTTTTTATCTTTCTTTCTGTACTTAATTTAATGGAAATCATACTCCAGATCCTTTTATTATTTTTATTATGTAGGTATCCTTTGTAGGGAGTTCTCTTTTCCTTTCTTTTAGTTTATTCATTTCTTGGACAATCAATTTTTTTTTTCTTTATTTAATATTTTATAACCTCCTCCAAGTGATACATTCATCATGGTAGACTCAACATGTTAAAACTGAGAAGATGTCTTTACAAATGTCACTATTTTTTAGCTAATAGTTTCTCTACAGCAGCAAAAGCACTTTCCCTCCCTGCCAAGTTTATATATATAACAACATCCAAGTTACTTTTCTTGTCAGTCTTGTTTATAAGCTTTCCCTTTGTTCAATTGTTCTAATTATAAGAACATTGAATATCTTATTTGGATTATTAGTTACATTTCCATGAGGTTCTACTTGGCTGTTTGGTTACATGCTAATTAAGTAACATATGATTATACATACTAACTTTCATATTAGTTAACAATAAATAATTGTGGTATTATTATATAATTGAAAATGCTTGCCTATATAGAGGCATTTAGATACCAAAACATAAAGCTAGACTCCTACTGAAATGTTTATACCCACCAGTGAATGACAGGTTATTAACTGGTTGATTTCAATGGGAATTAAATGTCTGCATTACTTTGATTTGTTGAATTATGCTAGGCAGCTCCATGTCTTTACCATGTCTGAAAACACGATCTTGGGAGAAGCTTCAGACATGTTCATTAAAACATTTTAAGAATCCAATTCTGGTTGCAAATTAGTCATTTAAATTAGCAAATTGTGGAATGAGGTATGCTTATACAGTCAATTTTGCCTTTTATGAGGATGTTCTGAGCATGGAATGAACTGGGTCCCATGGAGGAATATACTGTATGTCATAATATGATGTAAGGCATTACAGATACAGAATTAGTCACATGGGCATCTCCAAATTTAATTTTTTGAGTACTAAATCTTGATTAAATTTAGAATAATGCATGATATTGCTACTTTGTACGTAGATTTCTAGTTTATAGAAACAAGTTATTGTAGAATTAAAGCAATTCTCTGCACCTTGTCATCCGAGTTCCAATGCCTTACCTGTGAAAAATTACTCAACACTTAAGTGAGTTAGAAGTGATAACTAGGAGGGAAAAAACATCCAGTCTAGTCTTTGTCACTTTTCCAAGTGAAATCCTTTGTTGCAAGTGAGAAGGAATTAGCTGGTGAGATGTGTCTGCTGTCTTATGGGAGAAAATAATAAGAAAAGCGGGGAGTTGTTGTCTGTCTGCACTCTGGTTTAGGTAATATCTCTACTTGAGGAGCATGTCTGCTGACTTTTAAGGTCAGGTGCCATGGTTTTCTCTATTCAGGAGCTGCAAAACTGCTTCAGACATGTTCTAGGAATATATTTGTCCTTTGTTAGCCTGGAAATGTCAGCTTGACCTTAGAATAGTTTTGTGTTATTGTTGTAAGCACAATGTATGTCTGCAAACATATTCCTGATAAATATAAACAAAAGAGGGAAGCAACTGTTGTTTGTTTTTTTGTTGTGGTTTTGTTTTATTTTTTTTCAATTGCTGCCCATATAAAAGCCAAATATGCTTGTCCAGGTAATTGCTCGGTGTAAGGATATTTGTCCTGCTAAATATCAAATGTTTCTCTCCCTCTGTGTCCCACCCTGCTCCTTCGACCCACCTCCTCTACCGTCTTTGTCCCTATCTTCCCTCTTAAAAAAACACCCCAGGAAAAAGCTATGCACTCCAAAAGATGGGCAGCTAGGAGGAAGGCCTCAGTAATGAACATAGGGAAGTGTGCTATTATTTACCTTTTTTTTCTTGAATGTCTACTGAGAATGGGGTGACTAATATTTTTTATATATATATTTATATATATTTCTTCATGGTGAGGGTGACAGAGCCCTGGAACAGGCTGCCCAGGGGGGTTGTGGAATCCCCTTCTTTGGAGATTTTCAAGACCTGCCTGGATGCAGTCCTGAGTAACATGCCTTAACACGCTCTAGGCAATCCTGCTTTAGCAAGGGAGTTGGACTAGATGATCTCTATGGTCCCTTCCAACTCTAAAAAATTCAGTGAAAATTCAATGAAATATATCATGATAAAATGGTAGCTTTAAAAAAAAAAAAAAGGGAAATTTTGGAAGTGAAACAATGTATGTTTTTCTTTTTAAAAATATCTGTGAAATAGCATAATGATTGTCATTTTATGAAGTATGAGACAGGTGAATCTGGGTATTATATTTATTTTGAGAGTTTCACCTTAATTTAAATTGCTAATTGATGGTAAGTTCAAACTGCTTGCCAAAACAATAGTTTTAGATCATCTACAGCCTGTGTTCTTATTTTTCTACAAATGTTCTATCTCACTGTCTATTGATTCATATTTAAGCTTATTTCCATACTATTTTAATAGCGTTCATACCTTTTGGAGGCAGCAGGTTATTTGGAAGTATGTTTTACAGTTAGGAGGGAGGGGGATTCAGGAATACTTGAAAAATTATTTTTGAGAATGCGTTTTACTTACTATTATTTCTTTCTCTGCCCCACTTGGAAGTTACTTATTTATATTCAGCATTTTTACTTTTTATTTATTATATTAATGCATGGAAATAGTAAAAAAAGTCAGAAGAGAGAAGAATCTGACTTTACCTATGCAAGTAGTGTTGTTGAATTTACTGGTTTGTTCACCTAGGATGGTAAATGGGATTTTGTGATTAGGCCACATTCATTATGTGTTTAAATTAGTGCTGTAAAAGGGGATTTTGTCTTTAGATCCCATCCATTATATGGTTAAATTAGTACTGCATTGGGAGAGTGAAGTTGAGAATTTACTGACCTATTTGCTTTTGCATTTTAATTTTATGATTTACATGAATCTGTCTTTCTGCATTTGATAGGTACATAAATACTAAGAATGCATGTATGTGGTACTAAAAATTTCCATTCAAATTATGGTAACAAGTCACTTGAAATTTAATTTAATTCTGTAAGGTAAAGCATTCAGAGGAATCTTACTGTTTTATATGCCATCTTCATGCACAAAGGATGCAGATTTTAAGTTTGTGGTCATGGCATGTTTCTCCTGCATTGATACTAAAAAATGGGCTGAGCTAGATTTGTTGCATTTTTTACATTATTGAGATGTCTAGTCAATACTTAATGCTTCAAATACACATTCTTCATGCTAGAAGCCACTATTAGCTTCATGTTGTCAAAAGAAAGATTTTAACATAGCAGTACTCTGATTTTGAAAGCATTGATGCTTTGAATGAATACGTAGGGTTTCTTTGCTACTTGTATATGAGGTTAGCAATCTGGAAATCAGGAAAAGTAAATTATAGTAACAGGTCATATTAGTGATATATGCAGGTGCTTGTTTCTAGCAGTGGTCAGTGATAGAAGCTTCAGAGAAAAAGATATGAGAAATTTTGGATGAGCCCTAAAAAAATTCTTCTGTAAGTTCAGCTGTATCCTAATCCTGTTTTTTGGAATCTGGTCATGCCTTGAGGCAAAAAATGTTAGTTTACCATTGCAACATTAAAGAAAAATTCCTCCTGTTACTACTCCTTGATATTCTTGTGATTCATGCAGATGTCCTCTTTCTCACTTTCGAACTAAATTAACATATGTTGTATTCTAGTAAGTTAGATGGTAAGCTACACATGATTGAGTGTCTGAAGTAGAAGCATTTCTTCCTCTTAAACTTGTTACCTTTAAATTTCATGATGAATTTACAAATAAAAGTAAATAGAAGTTCCCAGTCTATCACGTTAGTTTTATTTATTGCTCTTGTGTTTCCTCTTGCTAGTGATTGGTGTAGACTCCCAGATTTTTCAGAAGTTTTTACAGGCCTCTGATTACTGATAATCGCATTCTCTGAATACCCACTATTTCTGCTCTATCCTTTTTTAGATAGGGGGACCAGAACTGAATACAGTTTTTCAGGTGAGGGTAAACCATTTATTAATGTAATGACATTTTATTTCTGGTGTTATTTTCCATCACATTCTTCATGCATCCTGATACTTGTCTCCTTTTTGACCACCATTGCAAACCAACTAGTAATATGCCTATGGGTGGGAGGAAAAATGGCTTTTGTATGTGAATGAAGCACTTAACAGTTAGGCATGTGTACTTGTGCACTGAGGAAGGGAGTTACAAGGTAGGTGATGCAAGCCACAGGGCAACCATTTGAAAGCAAGACTTACCTGGAATTTGGTTTCAGAGGTTTTTATATGGATAGTTTTTTGGAAACACTTAATCTTGCCAAAAAGATATTGGGAAAGGGAATACCTTTTTTAAAAAAAAATCCGAACTACCCAAACTATTGATATCGGCCAGGTTGTTTTTTCTTAACTTTTCCCCTTTTTTAAAGTAGTGGTGATAGAACTAAAAGACTATGATTTCCTTTTTTGGTGCAGTGATATGTTGTGTAATCCAAAGTAAGACAAACTGAATGCAAACTTTATGTAGTGTGTTCTTTATTACTTGTAGATGGGTATGTTTGTCATGCTGTAGTTCTGATTCTTTTTCTCCTCAGTTTCTTCTTTTTCACCTGCTACATAAATTTTCGTGAACTTTCTTTTAATAGGCTGAGAGAACAAGAAAGAAAAGAAGCAGAAGAAGCTAGTCAGAAAGAAATAGAAGAATGGGAAAAGTCACTTTTAGCTCAAGCAGCACCTACAAGGATGGAGACAATGTGGGAGATTCCAGCTATTGGTCATTTTCTTTGTTTAGCACAACAGATCTTAAATTTACCTGAAATAGTATTCTATGAATTGGAACGTTGTCTTCTGATGCCTCAGTGTAACGCTTTTTTATCTAAAATAATGACTTCTTTGTTAAGTCCTCCTCATCGCAGATCTACTTTACATCGCAGGCCTACGCTTTCTTACAGGGCTTGGGAAGCAGCACTAAGACAGAAAGTACAACACTGGTATACTGTTGTAGGGCAGACTGACAATCCTAATAGCTCTGCAGAAAAACTTGGATTGTGTCCCCAGTTTTTCAAAGTCCTTGGAGAAGTTAATCCCTTGGAGGAAAAATCATTTCACGAGCTACCATTCTACCAAAAAGTGTGGCTGCTGAAAGGTCTTTGTGATTTTGTCTATGAAACACAAAAGGATGTTCAGGATGCAGTGCTAGGTCAGCCTATCCATGAGTGCCGAGAAGTAATTCTTGGTTATGACTACTTGGAGAATGCATATGTTCATTTTCCACAGTTCTGTGGTGCAGACGTTCGGATTTACAAACAAAAGCCTTTTCAGGCTCCTGAATTCCCGTCTCCTCCCATCAAAGTTAAAAAAGTGTCACGCATTAAATCGGAGAAAGTAAAACACGAATATGTAAGCAAAAACAATGGGGAGGTCAGTTCTGGTGGTAGAGAAGAGCTGCTACATCATTCCAAGACAGAAACAGAGGAAAGTATGGACTCCATTGTTATCTGTCCAGAAAAAAAAACACATTTAGGTAGCTTTAGAGTCACTACAGAGGAGATTAAGATTAACTGTGAAATCAAGACCTCAAGAGTCAGCAACATCAAAAAAACTGGTTGCTATAAAGAGAATGTGAGGAATTTGACTGGTGTGGGAGAGATTGCAGGTATGGGTGGTCACCCTAGTTCAGGAGAAGTAAGGGCTGTGGAGAATAGACAAGGTTGTGCTGAAATGGCCAGAGTAAAAGCTGAGATCAGTCCATTCAAGGAGAACACACTGAACGCTTGCCAAATGCATGTCAATGGCACTCATTACGATAACCAAGACACAAATTACTGTGAATCTGCTAAAGAAGCAATGCTAGAGAACTCACTACGAAATCATAAGAAAATAAATAAGCTGCGGGCAAAAAAGAAGAAAAAGAAAAAAAAGAAGTTGAAGGATATTCTAAGTGAAAATCTACAGAGAAAGCTTGATGACTTGCAAAGAAAGCGTGAGATTCATCTTCATCCGTTCAAATCTTACAAATCTGAGATCCAGAACAAGTTGTTCATAATTAAAAAGAAAGCAAAACACAAGAAGCACAAGTCAGGTAAGCTGACATTTTCACCTGTAGTAAAAATTAGGAGGACACTGATTTTTATTTTTTGTATTGTTTTCTTAGCTGCTTAGTCTACATTATGTTTTGTGAAACTTGACAGACTTATTGCATTAGACTTTTCTGATGTTAATTTTAGTGTGAAAGTTTCCCATTCAATAACACAAACATATAAAACAGGCTCATCTGCTGATTAAACCATGATTCATTTGCAGAATGCATCTTTAGGGAAAATTCATTTGAAGAGTTTGTTACAAAAAAAAAAAGAGAAGGAATCTAACTGACTGGTTAGCATCACAGAATGTAGCTTGAAGTTGTTTTATGTTGTCTGATGTCATAGCAATTGTGGAAATGTATCTCACCTTTCTGATAATACTACCTTATTCAAATTACAAAAACACAAAATAATTCCATGTGATCGTGAATCTAAAATTATTCCTGCACAGGAACTGTGCAGTCTTAGGTCACCAAACAGTACTGAATTGACTGTGGGCCTGCTCACATTTCTGCTTAGTCCAACAATTGAGGTACAGAAATTATGCAGATGGCATTTTTATTATAGATTGAGTAAAGTGTTTCAGGTAGGTGATATACCATCCAAATTTTAGTTAACTCACTGGAAAATTTCAAAACAATTTTAAAACCATAAAGGTATGAAGCACTTAAGTGAGTTCAAATTATGAGGTAGTTGTAGTGTTTTCGATGTTGTATGAAGTACCATAAAGCTTGATCTGCTGTCCTGTTAAGTTGTGCTGGATTTTAGCACACTACTTCAACCATTATGTTTTTTGAAGCCACAAGCTTATTTTCAGAACAGTGTAGAGTTGGCAGGTAGATACTGGATTTCAGCTGAAAAGCAGAGAGCCAAACCCGAAAATCTGTGTAACACATCTAGAGGCTAAGAGAATTCAGAGGTCTGCTGCCGGTGAATTTTAGCTAGAAGTTGAATGGAAATATAAAGCTAAGAAAACAAGTAATATTTCTATCCCAAATATTTTTGCTGAACACCCAAAGAACTGTTTTACCATACCTGTTTTACAAACTCCTCTCTCCAGAAAAATTCCATGTACACCTAAGCATAAATTTTAACAGTTACAATTGAAGTTCTTGAATGTAATATTTGTCAAAGGTAATGTATTTTATATTCACTTTTGTGACTGTTAGCTCTCCAAATGTATCACTGTTTTCATTCTTCTTGAAACCAAACAACAAAAAATTAATAATAACCCAAACTGCAAAGTTACTCTTTACTTTACTTTCTTTACTTCAGAGAACTGTTGGGAGAAAATTGGGGACCAAATGTCCTTTATTATTCTGTGGCAGGATTTAGAGTAGGTTGCCATCTTCAATGTAACCCTCATTTTACACACATGCTTAAAAATCGACTTTCCGTGAATTAAGCAATGCTCATAGAACAGCATGTGTCATTTTTAATAGATTCATATTTTGAAAGACAACTACTCTTAGCAAACAGACTAGCAGTATTTGAAAGTAGCTTTTGAAGTTAATTGATAGAGGTGATGTTTACTGTGATAACTGCTTTTCTTACACATGTTGTAAAAATAACAAACATTCAGAAAAGCTGCCTGTTTGCCTCCATGTTGATGCACTTTATAGCATGTTAGCAGATTATTTTTGTTTCAGTTACAAATTACATTTTGGTTTTAGAGGTGAAAAGAGACAAATTTTCAAGTGCTGTTAGAGGAACTGTAAATACTGGCATGTGATTTTAAGCCTTTTTTTTTTTGAAATGCATCACAAACAGCTATCATAATGTTTGTATCTATAATCAAAATACATTCTATAATATAATCTCAGTGAAAATTACCGTGTTTTTAATTTCTAATTTTTAGTCTGTCACATTACAGAAATCTTGGTCTTGAGTAGATCCCAGACTAAATCCTGCATTGTTAGTGGAAACTGTAGTCGTTACTGTAATACGCTTGATCTCACTACCTAAATACAGACAGTTCTTTTGGCTCAAAATCCCTATCTTATAATTGACACAGTGGAGACTCAGCTCATTAACAACACTGGAATCAGGAGAGAACCTTCCTTCAGTCAGTTTCCTTTTTGTATCTTGCATGTGGTGCATGGATGCTAAAAAGAAATCCATCTTTTCATTATCCCAGTTACCTTACATATATTGACCTACGTAGCTATGATGTGATCTCCACTTCTTGTGATAAGATTATTTCGTTTTCTGAAGTACTAAAAAAAGTTTGGCTTTTGTAGTATCTTAATACCAAGGCTCATCTAATGCTGATCTAATATATAAAGGGTTATAATGGCAATTATTTATCCAGTATTGTCCTTTGTGCTTTATGCTGAGCTTTATTGGAATATATTTTAGGACCCAAATATGCATCAGAAGCTTGTTATAAAACAAGCTAGTGTTCCATACCACTACAAACATGGGAGTTAAAACAGTTATTCTTTCAGTTTTAATTTGTGGTTTTACATGACCGAATATTAAATTCAGCAGTAGGATGCCACGTACCTGTTTCTTCCAATTCAGTATTGCATCATAAGTAGCTTGACATTATTGGAAGTAATTTAATATAGAAAATAATTAGTCTATAGTTTTGTTAGAATATGTATCAGTAACTGTAGACTAGTAGAAGATGCCTTTAATCTTCTGAATTTAGGTTTTAATTATACATATTTTCATCATCAGAGAACATTGCAGGTATACTATTACTCCCTTTCATTGTCAGTTTTGGACAGGAAGATGTTTCAGTGCAGGTGGAAATCCAGAAAAGAGTAACGATTTTTGTCACACATTCTATTGGTGTTTGCAAGTTTTGCAACCCTGACTGTGCACACAGAGCTGTCATTTGTCTATTCAAAGAGAAATTATGGAAATTCCTCTTCTCCACTTTTACTTTTCCTTTGTATCTTAATTACTAAATCTGGTGGATGTGATAGTCTAACTTAATCTTAGATGGTGTGTTTGTTTCCGTTCAGATGGAGATCAGAAAACATTCTTTTTCATCTGGAGGTGACAGGCATTGTCCTGGGCATGATATGAATGGTTCTGTTTCTTTTGGTACTCTCTTGTCCATTATCTTTTAATAAGTTGAGACATTTCCCTTCATATTCTGATTACATCATTATTGCAAATTTTGACCTCACTAGAGAAAATTTTTACTAAAACATTGCAGTATTATGAGAACGATGCTTTCTATACTCGTTAATTGTCCATTAGTCTTGTAGCTGTTAGGCTGAAATAGATAGGATTGGATTGAATTTGTGCTAATGCCTTATTGTTCCATAATGTTTCATAATGTTTAAGGCTAATTAATATTTCTTAAAGCTCCTCTGAAATTTTATCTTCTTTTTAAGATACCCTTACAATGTAGAACAGAGAAAGAGGTTTGGTAACACTTGTGCTGAATACAAAAAGCCACTTGGTTTAAATCTGATTATAGCCATAATTGCTCTTTACAATTTTATTTAAAAGTACTGGAGGTAGAAGAGAGCGTCAGGAATGTAAAAGTGAGTACCTTTCCTTGTTTTCTAACAAGGTGATTTTTTTTTTCCCCCACTATTGGTTCTGTAAGACATCTAAATATAACTTTGAGTCGTAATTCATGTTTCCATTGAGATGATTTGCACATTCCTGACTTGCTGTAGCAGTGGTACCCAAAACATACTGTTTGTGAATGCAGCCTGGTTGTGCAGGCTTTTTAGCTGAAAATTTCTGATAACTATCGTGAGCAAATCTTCCTGAAGAGCACAGCCATGTCGTGAGCATTGCCATAGTTATGAGGTTCTCTTACAAGCTATAGAAGGGAAGATGTAACCACGTTACTGAATCTGTGTATTTGAAACACAATGATGTTTATTACTTTGGCAGTGTCCTGTGTCAGTATTTTTGACAGAGTGATACTGAATATACTGGAAGACAGAATGAGAGTAGTTCTGTAGCAGCTTGCATGCTACGCATTCATTTAAAATGTTATTTTATTACTGGTGTTAGGTAAATTAGGTTATAAATCCTTGAATTAGACTGTGACAATGGTGGCATGCTTGTTGCATCTGCGCTAAGACAGCTTTGCTGAAATAAATCATGGGATACAACAAAGATTACAGTGCAAAGCACAGTACAAAAGCATGACAATTCCATGATTGCATGCTTGGAACAGGGTTTGTATGAAATTTGGAACATCCATGGGGTTGAGAAAATAGGAGGGGACAGAGGCTGCTTGAAATAACTCTGATGTACCTGAAGCAGAGGTTTAAGTAAGTGTAAGTGGAATCTGTTTTATTCCGATTGGTATAGAAAACACCAATATAGCACATACCTTTAGAAGAACTTTGATGTAAATTGTGTACTCTATGCTTGTGCTCTGAAAGATTCATAGCAGTCCACCTGCTTAAAGTCTATTTTACAGTGTATTTTATTTCTTTAGAGTACCATTACATTTGGGTATGAAGTCAAACACTGATTGAATGTGAAGAACTGAATTTATCAGCCTGGCTGTAGCTTTGTAATATCTGTTGTACTGCTGGTGGGAGTTTAATCTTCACTTTTGTCTTCAGAGTTGTAAAAGCTTCCTTATAGTGTTGTCTAGCCTCTAGGTGTGGCATGCCTGTTAACCGTGTTTGAAACATTCAATGAGGTATTCTGGCAAGTGTAACAGTGTACTCAATGCAGTAGGCTGCAGTGTCAACATCTTCAGCAACATGCACCACTGAGGTTTTGCTGGGTTTGCTGACATTGTTATGTGAACCAGCATTATTAATGCACTTGTTCAGACCTGCTTTGCTCTTTTGACTATACAAAAGCATATGCTCTGTCAGTATGGAAGCTTCAAAAGTCTATAGTAATGCTTCATTTTCCAGATTTTTGCACATTATACTTCCTGTACTTCCTACTACCAATAGAGAAGCTATTGGTAGCAAGGTAGAAGATTAGGAGAATAAAGAGAAAACAAGACATGGTCAGTAGTTTCCAAATCTTTGAAAGGCATGAAATGTGTCTTACAGATTGTGAACAGGAAAGTTCAAGCCAGTTTTTCAATTTGAGAACAGTGGAGTTGCTGCTAAATGTAATGAGAAAACAGGAATTCTTGCAGTTGGAGGGGCTAATAATTTTATTGTATCGTGGCAAATACTACTGAGTTAGTCAGTAGTCAAAAACATCAGTTTCCCCATCTGGGGGAATGAAGGTCTGCTGCATATGCAGTTGTTGTCATCATCATCATTATTATTAATTAATTTATTATTATTAAAATAAATTTTTGTTAAAAATGGGTCTATGTTGTCACTTTATAATTTGAAGCAAAGATTGATGTTACTTTTGTTCTTCAAGAAAGAGCCATGAGAACTCAAATTTCATAGTTCATAACACAAAGTTTTACTAGATCCGCAAAAATGTTCCTGTTTTCAAGTCAAAATGATTTATGTTGTGATAACTTATAAATGGATTGTATATTCCTTGCTGAGGTAATTTACAAATGGCTTAGTGTTCTATTTGTCTACATTTCTGTGCCTTTGAAATAGGACTAGAAGAGATCTGAAAAAACATTTATTTATTCTCCCTTCTTCATCCTCAAATGGCAAGACCAACTTGACATGGCTTCTGTTTCAGTTGTACCAGATCTCCCTAGTGGGTTTTTTGGATGCTCATAACTAGTGGCCAGACCCTAGTTTTTATGTTACCTTGTTAATTGCCTGCACATCTATTCAGTGATAACATCTGTGGAGTTTGTTTTGGCTTGAAAGGAAAACCTAGGGCAGCCAGACATCTTCTGGACCTACTGAACTTAAATAATGTCTAAGAATTTTCTCAGAGCTGGCTAAGCGCTCTTGGCTAGTAAAATGTCCATTTCCAGTGAATCTTAGAAGTGTTCCAGCAGTGATGTTATTTAACAGGAATAAATGTGAAAGATCTGTAGATCTGAATTTGTTTTTTACTTTCAGCAAAGAGTTATATTAAGAAACTATGTAATGACAATTATAAATACATAGAAAGAAAATTGATTAAAAAAAATTCTTAAGTATTTAAGTCAAAAGTATGAAATAATCCAATCTCTGGAACTGAGATTAGATCAAAACAGTACTAATTCAGGGAAGTTATATTTCTTCCACTCCACCTGTTGTGATCACCATTCATTAAGCATCACAAATTAAAAAGAGGTAATGTAAAAATTGTTCAACTTTGAATTATTTTACTTATTTATTTTGGTTTAGTTTGGGGTTTTTTATATAAAGTACTGTCTTTACTCTGAGTCATACATGAAAGCTGGGATTTACTGTTTCAAGCAGCACAGATATTTCAGTGCTTTCCAATACAATGTTCACTTACTTTGAAATTAGCTTTTCTCAGTATAGCATTTGTTTAATATTCACTTTAGTGCTTTCACTAACCTATGCTATTGGCTGATACTAATACTCGCTATACAGGTTTCTGTCCTCATCAGTCTTCAAGCACAAATATTGTCTGGGTGAACAGGGCAGTATCCAAGTTAATGTTACTTTTATCTGCTTAATACAGTTTCCAGATTTTTTGACAGATGAGTAAGGGCTTGCTTAAGTAAGTTTAAAGTGGAAAACCTGTATTTTACTGCACTGTCCTTTACTGCAGATCTTGTTTTAATTTAATACCCAAGTGGTTTGTTTCAGCAGGTAAAGTCAGGAAATGTGCAAATTGACCTTTTGGGCTCTGATGCTGCCAGCTCTAGGTATGCGTTGGTAGCATGTTATTGCAGAGAAATATTACCTCAAATCAAGGGTCTTGCCTTGGGTGTCTGTAGTTGTCCCCTACCTGATCTCAGGAATGGTGTGTAGGTCTCAGTCAGAATTGTGGAGGTAGTATAATAAGAACTGTTCCTCTCCTGCAGCATGGGAGGGGAAAAGAGGTGATAGTTAAAACTTCTGTCCAAGGTAATATGTCTCATATTCTCTTGCCCTCTGAACTGAAGCCCACCTGAAATGTGGAACCTGTTGGAAAAGGCAGTGTGAAGATGTAATTAGTAATTGTGACACAGTAAAATCATGTTAGTGGGTGAATGTAAGGTTACACAAGAATAATATAGGCTCACGTTTCCTAGCTTTAGAACAGTTTCATTTGCAGTACAGTAAGTTTTTTTAAATATAGTTTTAATGTGTATATATTTGAGTACAAACCAGGTTTTTTAATTCAGTCATGTTATTTTATAATTCCAGCAAGGGGGAATAGAGCATTTGTTTTGTATTGGTTTTTTTTCTCCAAAGAAGTCTTGGCTATATTTATATCAAAAATAAGTAAAACTTTAATCTTTATCACAGTATTGCCCTATAGTGGAAACAGGAATAAGAATAAATCAATATTTATAAAACATTTATCGAATACTTGTCCAAGTAAACATTTCTCAACTCAAAAAACAATTTATTGTAGCTGTTGCTGGATAGGATGGCCACTGTTAATGCCTGAAGATGATAGGTATAACAACAGCTTTTATGTAGTTGCAGCTATTGAAGGAGAAAGCCCTCTTCAGGTATTTCAAGGTCATGATTTTCTTTGGACTTCTTGTTTTGATGAAGAGTGTTTTTTTCATTTTAGGGATTAGGGAGATTAGGGAGAAGTATGAAGAAATTGATTGGACAAAAGCATTATCTGATTTATCTTCCTTATGTGAAATGTAGCCTGAGTTGTTGATTCCTATGTATTTGTTACTAAAATATGTGTACTGGGCAAGCCAGTCTTTTAAAGAGTCACAGAGCCATGGAAGAGCTGGTTGGAAGGAACTCTGGAGGTCACCTAGTCCGATTTCCTTGTTACAGAATCACAGAATGATATGGCGTTTGAAGGGACCTCTGGAGATCATCTAGTCCAACCCCACTGCCAAAGCAGGTCCACCTAGAAGAGGTTGCACAGGAACGTGTCCAGGCAGGTTTTGAATATCTCCAGAGAAGGACACTCTACCACCTCCCTGGGCAGCCTATTCCAGTGCTCTGCCTTTTACACTCTTTTACCCTCAAAGTGAAGAAGTTCCTCCTCATGTTTAGGTGGAACTTCTTATAGTGAAGTTTGTGCCCATTTACTCTTGTCCTGTCCCTGGGTACCACTGAAAAAAGACTGGCACTGTCCTCTTGACACCCATCCTTTAAGTATTTATAAGCATTGATCAGATCCCCCTTCAGTCTTCTCTTGACTAAAAAGACCCAAGTCCCTCAGCCTTTCCTCATAAGCGAGATGCTCCAGGCCCCTAGTCATCCAGCAGTTCCCTGTCCTTGAACTGGGGAGCCCAGAGCTGGACACAGTACTCCAGCTGTGGCCTCACCAGGGCAGAATAGAGGGGGAGGATAACATCCCTTGACCTGCTGGTCAACTCTTCCTGCTGCACCCCAGGATGCCATTGGCCTTGTTGGCCACAAGGGCACATTGTTGGCTCAAAATACACTGAGCTGCTGCCAGAAACATTACTTTATCTGCTGAAGTAAATAATTTAATCCATTTCAAATAGTCTATTTACCTAGGATTATGGGCAAAGGAGCTTTAGCAGACCTCAGGAGAGTGGTTTGAGAAGTTGCCACTCACATTTGATGTCTGTACAACCCCTTAATGATTTTACGTTCCATACAGAATACTATGCCCACCTCAGCCTGGCAGCTGAAGTGGCTGCTCTGTGGTGGTAGGGGCGAGGTGTTCACATGGTTATGCTATATGTGACAGGGCCAGTAGCAGGTAGCTGGTAGAGGGTAATATCCCTTACCATTGCTTCTGGTTTTGTTGAATGTGTCAGCTTATGGTCTGAGCATTTAAACTAGCAGATCTCAATAGATTTTTATCATGGAAATCTGATCCTTGGGTAATTTTATCCAAAGATTTGACCACCTAAAGAAAAGTAAATAGGAATATTTTTAAGTGCTAAAGTCAAGTTGGAAACTGGACACAGGTGCAGCTGCATTGTCTCAGGAATACTAGATTGAAGTCTTCCTTTATCATCCTTGGGTTTTTTTTCCTTGAAAAGCTATTAAAGAAAATTTTTCTTTTAAAACCTGGCAAATGAGAAATACTATCTTCGGAAAACCAGAGAGAACTTTTTTTCAAAAGAGATTATCGGAACTATTGCTATAACTTCTTTTGAATTTCAGTTTAGTGTAAGGATGTTCTTAAGGTAGAAGATAAGTTTGCCAAAGTTAGTTTGCTGCATATGTTAATTCTCTCCCATTGTGCAAATGTCTGTCATGTTTTGTTATTTTTTGGTATGTGATGTATGACCATACCATAAGCCATCTGGTCTATATAGTCACAAAGTGGGAAGGAGACTGTGGTGCTGCTCTGTGCAGATACATTCTTAGTTCGTGGCAGATGTTAGCCTAGGAGTTGTGTCTTAGAGTATGTTCTATACTACATATAGTATATGTATGTTCTAGCAGGTATGCTTTATAATAACCCAGATGTCATATTCTATTTTCAAAGACATTTTTTCTTTGGTTCGGTTCACACAGAAGGTAAGGCTTACTTTCGATGTGCTTCTAATCAGGATATATTTTTAATTCTTGTTCTGCCTGTTATCCCATGCCTTCCCTGCTGCATGCTTTTCAGATGCTGCTGCGAGGGAAGAAATACTTACTTTCTTTTTTTGATAGTTAATTGTAATTCTTCCTAACAATTTCCCTCCCCTTTTCAAAAGGAAATATTGGTGAAAATAGTATACTTTTGTTAACTCTGTTATTTTTTGAAGTACACTGCATCATGCAGCACCTCATGCTGATGCTGAAAATACTCAAGTAAATATTTGCTGAAAAGTATGTTGAAAATATTGAAATAAAATGAAAATACTCATTTTAATCATATTCAAATATTTTTTTTCTGTAAAGAAGAAACCTAGCTGTCCCATGTTTTTATCCCTTCATGTTCTTGCCAGGTAACATTATTTTACAGGGCTATAACAGGGAACCACTGTATGAACAGACTTATTTTTGAGTCAGTTTGTCAAAAAAGCTTATATTAGATGTCTTCTTTAATTCATTAAATGGAGAGTACTGCTTTCAGCAGAAATGTGTTTTCAATGCAAACTGGATTGATAAAATGTATAACAAAAATGCTGACTTTTCTGCCCATTGTCAAAAACATTTGGGTCACTGTTCTAATAAATATGCTTCTCTATTTTATCGCTTGTTCTGTAATGTGAAATCTGTGAGTGTTTATTTTTGGAGATTGAGGTCTCTTTAAAGTTTGTTACGTGTTCATTATGTGGAGTTTCAAATCTAGATCCTTCGAGCCTTGCGCTCTGTCTTTGTGTGTTTTATGTCAGGTTCAGGTAAGATGTTCAGGAAACTCACAGTGTAATAAACTGAAATAAGGATGGTGTAATAAACTGAAAATAGAGATGCCTAGGCATCTATCAGTAGTTGTATGTGTATGTATGTACTCATTTGCACACACAAGCAAGCATCTATTAGGAATAAATGAAATACAATTCCTGCCAATATTATTGTTAATATAGATATCAAATCTGCCTATGTTTGTGTTATTACCAAGTGCTTGTAATGATTCTATTTGACAATAAATTCCACATACTATGTGTGGGTTTATTTATTTATTTATTTGTTTATTTTAATGTAAGCACAGCGGTAATCTTGGAATGATGGTTTTGGTCTGGATGAATAGGTCAAAAGTGGGCTTGTTTCAATTGACCATGTGAATGTAAACTTATAAGAAACTCCATTATCTGTCTTGGTGACATAACTACTTGATTTGGGAAATGTATGTGGAATTGTATATGACTCGTGAACCCTGGTACTATGGGCAGTAAAGCACTTGCCTTACCTTCAAGGAGTTTTTTAGTTACATCCATGTTTCATGGATGTATACATCCATATAGCAGTTAGGTGTGAAGGCTGTTATCAGAAGGTGTTTGCTTTCTGCTAAAATGTAAGGTTTTGCCACAAATGGAAAAAAGAGATCAGTAATCTGATTTCTTTGGTAACTTAAGTATGTTCATTTGGGGATTTCAAGATACTGCTTGTGCTTTGAGGGTATTTTTTACTGTCAGATACAGAGGTCCCATGCCCTAATGTGTGGTTCACTTTACAGTGTCAGAGAACAAATCTTCCAGGTAAGATGCTATATTTTTTGAGTTTGGATTTCACTCCTTTCAGAAAAGTGCTGTGAATGTTTTCTGTATGACTTAAATGTTTAGATGGTATATTACAGGCATTGCAGTGGCTTTGTTCTTTTTTTCCTCCTTTTATTTCCCTTTAACCCCCCCGCCCCCAAAAAGACTGCCCTATACAGATACAGAAACTTAATGTTTGCTTTTGCTGAGTCTAGTTCTGATTCATCATGTTTACGTGACTTACTGTCAGCCATCTGTTAGTTATAGTTTAACTTTCAACTCTGTATGTAATTTGGTTTTATTAATGAAGTAAAACAAACAGCATTATGAAGCTTTTCTCTTTTAATCTTACAAGGAAAAAAATCGGTATCTAAAAAAGCAATCACAAAGAAGAGGAAAGGTGTCACAAAGTCTACCATACCAGAATTTCAGGTAAATTATTTTAATTTTTGTTCTAAGCAGTTGAATTCTAAACGTCTGTAAAATAAATTCTTTAATTTCTGGTAGAGACCTTGGAAATCCTAATCAAAGATTTATTTCCTTCTTCTAGTCCAAAAGGTTTTTAAAAGTGTGTTTTACCTTTTCTTGATAGAGAATGTTTTAGCATTTTTTATGTGCAGCTTACAAACTGATTAGCATTATTGTTCAAGATCCCAGATTAATCTGTTACAGGACAAAACCTGAAAAACTAGGAGTTGTTCATGGAATTTTTAAGGTAGATTTAATTTTCTGGGATAAGAGTACTTGGATTCTGTATGAGGTGTGACAATATGGCCCTTGAATTGAAATCTAGCTTGATTTACCTAAAGACTTGCAAAAAATCTGTAGGCGCCTGGGCTCATTTTGTTTGCAACTTTTACCCTTTGTCTGCACACGACCTTTAGACCAGAGAGCACTAAGAAAAGAGTGCTAATTATGATAATGTGTCTTTATGGTACTGTAATAGAAGCGTTGAAATGTTAGAGTACTCAGTTCTAAGTCACAATTTATGTATGCATACCTGCTTGGATTGAAGTTGTCCTTTGGCTATTTTTTTAATATTTTTTTTTAAAGCAGACACTGCTATTCTGAGCAATAGACCCACATTAAAACATGACTGTTCTGTAAAACTCTCACACTGAATCAGTGTTTTCCGTGGTCATGATGTGTTTCAGGTAGAGCTAGTAGAATTTCTGGTGATATAATTGGTTTGTAACAGCCAATATTGAGAAAAGACTGATATTTTAAGTGTACACGGACTTTTGTCTTTATTCTAATGTTAGCGACTAAAATGTTTCCTAGCAGCTCCAAAAAATAGGTCCAGTGCTTAAAAATTTTATTTTTTCCAGAACGTTACCTGCATGCCTTGGATGTACATGGTTAGGTTAGAAATATTTTTGTACATTTTTAAACTACTGCTTTTAAGTAGTCTGTCTAAAATATTACCTGAAACGTAGCCCAAATTTTTATCTAACCAGGATAAACTACATGTACATACCGAGCTGAGTGTAAAATTAATGTTATTACATTTACCTATTTAAAATGTAACAAAACAATTCTGGCTCTTTTGGTCAAAGCTAGGCTTTATATCTGTTTTAAGTGAAGCTTAGATTGATCAGTACGAGCAGTTTCATCTTATTAGGGAGTTTTTTAACAATTTAACCTGCCTTTTTCAGGAGGACAGGCAGGACTGGTATTACTGTTAGAAGTATTTCCAAATATTAATATATTTACATTTGGAATACTAGTAAGACTTTTAGAGCCTAGTAAAGTATGCTTCAAGACACTCAGCTCCACATACTTGGGTGCCAAATATAATAAAATTCTGTAACAGTTTGAAGGTAAAAGTATATTTTTTTAAATATGTGGTAAGAGAGCTTGAGTGTATACAGGTCATGTGAGGTATGCCAGGGAGAATATAGCTGTAATATTGCTATTCATATCTAACCATCAGTTCTTTCCAAAAGAAATTCCAAATAAATGAAAATTTGAAGGATGTTCTATGTGCCTGCCTCAGTGATCTCGGGAATGACACTAGGTTTGTATTTATTAATAGGTTGACAGATTAGATTTGTTTTTATAATGTTAAACAGTTCATTTATAAATTCTGAGAAATGAGTCTTGGGAGGGGTCCCAAGTTGGAATAGAATTTGGTCCCCCTGTCTTTCCCTGCAAAAGTCAGGGGAGATTCCTGTCTTTCCTCCTTGAAGTTCCAGGAGTCAGTGAGGGTCTTTGAGAGATTACTGAGATCTGACATCGTAGCCTAACAGGAAACCTGAACATTGAATATGAAAATTTACTGAAATACTGAATAGCTGAAGCTTCCATTGTATTCAGTTGAATGCTTGTTGCCTATGAAAATTAACCTCATATGTAATAAATACTGTGCCTGATGTGAAAATGTCTGTGTTGTAGTTAGCATGTATGTAACTGATTTTGTGACTTGCATGTTAATGGAAATATTTACAGCCTGAATCTTTAAGCCACCACATAGTGTTCTAGAGAACAGGGACTAATCTTTCACTACTTTTGATAAGCCAGAAAGGAAACATTTTTTTCTCTTCAGATTCTTTTTCTCATGATATGTGATTAGAAGGCACCTTCTTCAAGAGCAGTATGTGAAACTACCAGTGAGCTATCAGAATGTAACAAAATGATGACATTATAACATTAATACCTTTCTTTTTTCCTTCATGTTAACTTCCCTGTTAAAATGTGGAAAATAATTTAGAAAAGTCAGTGGTTTTTACAGAAAACTGAATTACTAAGTTCAGCCAATTAACAACCATGGGCAAGTACATTAGAGTATCATGAGAAATAGCAGCTAGATTCCATGTGAAAATGATAATACAAAATACAGTATACTTGTTTTATTACTGCTCTTTTCATCTTTCCTTCAAAATGCTGGCTTCATTCTGTAAGATGGAAAACGTTAACCAAGTGAGAGAAATTTTAGAAGTAGCTTATTCCCAATCAGTGTGACTCTTCAGTACCTCATCTCAAATCCTGCTATGAATGAAGAAGTATAAATTTCTCTTTGAACATTTTTGTAGTGGTTTTCAGTACAGTATTGGAGCATTTCAAATGCTAAATTTATTTTGATGGTAAATACTCTAAGCTGAGCTGCTGTTACCTTCCTTGTTCTACCAGTGAGTAATTGACACGCAGATATTACGCCTCTTCGGATGAAAATTGGGACTTGGAGATTTGATTACTCTTCCCTGTCACCCCACCCCCAAGACAGCTAAACTATGTATTTACATTGTTTTTCCCTATGATGTAGTTTGGATTGATACACGCTAACAATTTTGCAAATCAGATCTTTGTATCTCAAGTGGCTGTTCTGAAAGTGACAAACACGACTGGCACCTGTGAAAATTTTGGCTCCGTTAATTATCTACTGATATATAGGAACTTTTTGTGGCCAAGTCAAAGATAGACTTGGTATTTCCAGGACAGCATTCAACTAACTGTAGTGAAATCATCCTTCTCCTTGCAAACTTGCCTTTCTAGGAGTTCCAAGAGAGAAATTCACCCACTTCTAGCAAATGAAGGCTGTATCTTTCTTTGGATCATAGTTGTGCTTTGTCTTTGATCCATGGTACACTGAATTAAACATGTCTCATAGGAGAAAATAAAAGCAGTAATAAAATTTAAAAACTGAATTGTCAGGTATATAGTCAAAGGAGTGAATTAAAATTGCGTAGGGAAAATCTTTAACATGCCTTTATTGACCTTTGTCAAGGGCTTGATGTGACAAACTTTTACTTTCTTATACCATAACACAGTATCATATATTTATTCACAGGACAGATGGAAAAAGAAAAGCTAATATTTGGCTTCCAGTTTACATCTTACATGTTTGGAACTTTAAGTGCAGGACAGACATGCATGTTGAACCCAGTAGAGTTACACATAGTAGTACAATTTTCTGGGTTAAGAGAGAAACCTTTTGCAAGTTTTCTTGCATTCCAATTCCCAGTGCTCTCAAATGTACCCAAGTGTTAAGAAAATAATGGCACGTATGCGTTAGAGTTTTCTAACTTTCTTTTTTTTTGCTGTAAGTGCCAGTAAAAGGGTTTTTTTTAAATATGAATTTGCTGCAAACTTAAACTTCATGTGTAATTGAAGTAAAAATATATTATTATGAATTACTGATTTGGGGAAAAATTAAAAATTAGCAGGTTTATGATAAAAGCATTTTTAGCAGTTTTGTGTGAGGTGGGGTTTTTTTCTATTTGGATTTGATTTTCTTAAATTATTTCAACATGTTTTCAGTAGTAAGAAAAACATTTCCACTTAAGGGTGTTTAGAAAGAAGCAAGTCTTAAGATACGATAACCTGAAAGAACCTAACAGCTTATTAATAAGCACTTTATTAAGGCTTTAGTTGCCCTAAGTGATGGTGAGCCAAAACATACAGATTACTTTTGATTGATAATTTTTTCAAGAAAACAGCATCTATATTATGAAAGGAAAAATGTAAAAAGCTATTTTCTAAACATGAGAATAGGATTGTATTATTCTTTTCAAACAGTAGAAAGGGAGGTGAATTTGATAGACACGGCTAGGTTATCTTTCAGGAATACTCTGTGCAATTGTATAAAGTTCTGTTCAGGAAAAAGTTGTAGCAAGTGTAATTATGTTACCACCTCAGCATATACCAAAGCTAGTACAGTTTAATTCACCACAGAGTTGTTTGGTACTCAAACCTGTTCCAACTCATTGCTGTACTTAAGACAATTTTGGTATTCACAGAAGTTTTAAGAAAATACTTAAATTTTGAAATGGAAGCTTACAGGCAGATATATGGTTTATGTCTGAAGAGTGAAGTATTTTCTTACTAGACTTTCTTCCTTTCAAGATGTCCTAAAAATGCTGTAAGAAAATAAAAATCAAATGGTGGCACTAGGTAATAATATGTGCTGTTAGATTTTATTTAACTTCATTGAACATCTTCCAAGTCCCACATTACCAAGTGTTTGTGTTCATTTGTTTTTTAGCTTATTTGCACTAATCTTGATGAACTCAGGGAATTAATCACAAAGATTGAGAATGAACTCAAAGATCTGGAGGACATTAAAAAGAAATCGGTATGTGACATTCTCTTGTATGGTGCTAGTTATTTGCTGAGGCCTGTCAACTGAAGATTTTATGCCTGTTGAGTAACTGCATGAAGAGTTATCTTTAGGTTGATACCATGAGACTGTAATCTTAATCTTTTCTGTATATAGTGCTCTGTTGATGATGTTTTTATGATAAGTAAATTCAGTAATTGTTAAGACTTTTCACTGCCAAAATAAAATGTGTATAGTGGTAATGCCTTAGAAGCGGTAGTTCATTTCTATTAAATGTGTGACCATTCTTCCCTGAGGACAAACTCTTACCCAACAAGCAATTACAGGATAGAGTTCTCATATCTGCCTATGCCCTGCTGGTTAGATCTTCTTGTGAGCTGACTCTTACATTGCTCATCAGGGTTCCTAACTACTTTTTGTTGGCAAATAAGTTATTAAAATTGGCTTTGTTTAATTTTTATTCAAGTAGGTTGTAGAAGAGAGCATGCTATCTGGCTTTTGATACCAGATTGAGATGCAAAGTTTACCGATGTAGACTGGATCACAGCCTATGCAGGTGAAAACCTTAAAAGAATAATGGTTAGATAAGAGAATCCAACATGTTTGGTGTTTTGTATGAAGGAGTAATTATCATCAAGATAATGGCTGGTTTTAAATATGTACATAGTATTCATTTAAATCACCCTCTACAGCCAGCTCTTCTTTTTACTTATTCTTCTTCATTGCAATTTTGTTTATTAAATCTTTGGTGGGCATTTCTGTGAACAGTAGTAGTTAAAAATGTTGCTTTTTCTATACCTTAGAAATTAAAAGTTTCTATACCTTAGAAATTAAAAGTTTCTATACCTTAGGAAACATGGCTAATTTCCAGGAATGTCTTCAATCTCATGTAGAAACAATTTATTCTTAATTATTTATATAGGGGAGAGAGAGATACGATAGGTGAGAGGCAATATAATTTAGGACTCTGAAAGACGAATTCCGGCGCAGACACTTAGGATAATAGTTGTTAAAATACCCAAAGGAATTAAAACAGACTTAACTTGAAATTATTTTGTAGTTGCACAATTCCAAGTTGGTTTTAGGATAAGGTTGTCAAGAGATTATCAGAAAGCCTATGTCAACGATAGAAGAAAATGCCAAAAATGAGAGTACACATGAGTGTATCAATAATCTTAGTATAGGTGAGACT
Source organism: Tringa tobata (assembly GCA_033628505.1). Lineage (NCBI taxonomy): Eukaryota > Metazoa > Chordata > Aves > Charadriiformes > Scolopacidae > Tringa > Tringa tobata. The sequence continues at coordinate 150,345 of JAHREE010147234.1, read as the reverse complement.
TTCAGTCTACTAGCGAAACTATACCAACAAGACTTCTTCAAGGGTAGACAAATGCTAAATATGTCATAATTGCTCTTTGAACTGAAATCTGATAATGTCATTATGTAAATAAGTTGCATGACTTCAGCAGGAATACTATGTTTAGTTCTAATCGCACTGTCTTAAAAAAACCAAACACTTAAGTAAAGGGGAGTTAGGATACAACTCATTCAACATTCAGAAGTTCTGAGGTAAGGACAATCTTTCTGTATGCTTGTATAAATCTATCAGATCATGATTCTGCATCTCTAACCACTTGTGTTAGCATTTTTACATAAAGAAAAGAGGCTAGGATTAATTTCTGAAGAAGTGATTATAAGGAAACATTAAAGTGAAGTATTGATTTTTAAAAAGTAATTATCAGGCAAATTTCATATTCACTATTTAAAAATACAAATAGGTATTAAATTAGATGAATAGTCATTAAATGTGATGTGATAAAATGAGGTTTCACTTTGCAAGGGAAGTAATTAGAATTTCATTTTTAATATCTAACACCATGTGCAATTAGGTTGTATATCTTAAAAACTGGAGGAAATGCAGATTTTCATTCTTCAGCTCTGACACAAATGACAGTGGCAGTTTCAGAAGCATCCAAAATAGTTTGTTTCAGCTGAAGTGCCTCATCTATTAAGTAAAAAAATTGTTCTAATGTGATGAATTGATGAAATTTGGCCTAATGTGAAAGTTTGTTTTAATATAATGGTATTCATTTTGATACTGTTCATGGGCTTGCTTGTTGTGACCCAAAGATGAGGATGTTCATAGTACTTCATGGTAATTTTATTGATTTTTGTTTGCAATAGTGACCTAGTGAAGCCATATGAATCTTTCTTCATGACTAACCTGCTCAGTAATTCCAGTTTTAGTAGTTGTTGGCACATGCTAGTGAGGTGAACCCTCGGGGCAAACTTAAAAGCTTATGTTAAGTACTAGCATATATGAGATATAATATATAATACAGCTTGTCTAATTTCTATTAAGACCTTAAAGTATAACATTTTTCTTAGTCCTAAATGCCCTTTGTTTCCTAAGATACCATTCTAGAGTACATAAAAGGAATTCCTTCTCCAGAACTTCGAAGTACTGGAGGCTTTAATGAAAAAGCTGAGCTGTAAGACTTAACATGAGTACCTTTGCTTTTTTCCCCATTTTTTGTAGGTAGTCGGACTGGTTGTATCTGACACTTTTCAGAACATCATCTTGAGCCAACAAATGATATGAGAAATTTTTAGCCTAAACAAGTTGGATATTTTGACAAGTTAAAAGCAAATTAGAACAGGGTTATGCAATGGAAAGCCATGGGTAGTCTCAAGTGTAGCCATTACTACCAGATCAATGAAATAATAAACCTGTTGGAAAGGATTTTTGCTGGTTGATTAAAACAGTTTGGTTCTGTACTCTTTAGTACAGCTTATTGTCTTTTGAATTAACTATGAGTAATATTTTTCCATTTAAAACTTCTTGCAGTTTCACTTGGTTAATGGTGAGTTTTTAACAATGATGAGATTTGCCTTAGCGCCAGTTTGTCATAACTGTTTAGAGAGAAAAATGAAATTTTACCTGAGTTCTTTAATTTTAAACCAAAGTTCAACTCAGTCTTAGTTTTATCTCTTCCCGGATTGCTTCGCTCTTGAACTCTAGCCACAGTTCTGAATCAAGACTGCAGTTTCACATGTGCTTTCAACTGACATAAGCAAAAGCTGCTGCCAAATAAGTAGTTCCTGCTCTCTGTGTTTTTAGCAGCTTATATTTTCTGTGCCACCCCATGAGAGAGAGGGTAGCAGAGTTCTTCGTTCAATTGCATGATGAGAGAATTAGTCTGTGATAAACCTAATTCCTTTTTTACTGCTGCTGAGGTGTTTGTAACGCAGGTCAGTTTTGTAGTGCAATTTATCATGCAGTTGCACAAATACCCGTGCTTGTGTTCCTCAACAGTTTAAGGGGTCATTTTAAGGACAGGAATGAGCATCTAGGGGCAAAAGAAAGCAGGACTGCTTTTGACAGGAAGAGTCCCATTTGTGGCAGGTTGTACATGATATTACAATAAGCATTGCTCTAAAAGATCTACAGTTCCTCTGCTTACCATCTACTACATTTCAAGAGGGAGAGTAGAGAATAAGTTAGTCAGATTTATGATTTATTTTAGTGCCTGACTGGATGTCAGAAAGTGGGAGATGCGGAAAACAGACTTGAAGGACTTCAGTCTAATGCTCTGTGCACTTTCTGGTGAAGGAATGTCTAAGCTAGAATGTCTTCTAGCTTTGGTACGGTCTAGAATGTGTGAAGTGACATCCTTTCACTTTAAAGCAGTGTGACTAAAAAATAGAGTAAAAATGGAATTAGTAGGGAAAAAAAGCAAGAGAATTTACACTAACATGAATTAGATTCTAGTAAAAATTGTGTCTATTTTGTTGGTAATACATAGATGGATGTGGAGAACTTACAAGCAGTCAGTCAGTAGGCAATCATTAATCTGAAGGAGAACATACTGGCTAAAATTATGTTGAGATTTTACTGCATTTTTACCTCATTTGCTGAAAATTTAACACTGTATATATAAGCATGGCAGTTCAGTTGAATGTTAGCTCTTAGAAATTTGCTATAACTCGCAAATTGATCAAGACATGTAAAGTAGCCTAATTCCACTTAAAAATCTACTTGCAATGATTTTAATGAAAAAACAATTTTGACAAACGTGGTAGTGAAGCATTTCACCAGTATGTATAGGATAACATAAAGCCTTCTGTCTAATATATGGAATTTCTTTTGATGGTAAAGTAGCACCTTCTATCCTGATCAGTATGCAAGATGATAACTATCAGCGTCTGACATTTTGGATCCCACTTTTCCTTGTTATCTTCTGTGTCAGGTAAAATCAGTGGGAGTTGCAGAATGAACGGAAATCTCTTTACTACGTTTCAGATAATCAACTTCTCTTGTGAACCAAAGTCATTGGGGTTTTGTGTGAAATTGTTAATTAAGCTATTCTGTACCTCAGTTATATGTATTTAACTCTTGCATACCATAGCAGAACTTGATTATTTTTTTTTTTAATCCCTTCTTGGTATTGTGTAGTATGAAACTGACAGGGTTACAGATACTTGTATCAAATAGTGAATTTGGGACTTTTTTGCAGATGTCATTTTGCAAGGTGACTTTGTAGTGAGCATGTTTATTGTAAAATTAACTGGGTATTGACAAAGACAGTTAATTCTAGACCTTGTCCTGACTATGTTAAAGCATGGATCATATTCGAGAGAACATAAACATTGCAAGATTCCTTGTTTACTGAAATGCAAGACTTTTGGTAGTGTCATTGGATTGGAATAATTCCCTGCGAGTCGGATTGGTAAGTGCATAGCTGTCTGAGGATTGAGAAGGGAGGCTGGAGCTCAGGATTCCCACAGTGAAGATGACAAGGTTAAAATGGATAAACAGCAGTGCCTTCCCAAGAAGGAGCCCAGACTCTCCCTGCAGGGAGAGAAAAGTCAGACAAAGGTGAGGGGAAGGATAATTGCTTAGTGAAAGGACACCAGCCAAATTCACAACTAATTAGGGTTTGGAGAAAATGCAATGAAGATTTTATTGTTTTGCAGAGGTCTGTAGCACACTGATGGTCTTGATTCCTGAAGGTTTTAATTAGACAGTTGTACTTCCCAAGACAGGCGAATGTCTTTGTCTATCTTTGGAAGTGGATTTATCTTTAAAGCAGGAGAGTCAGAAGGGATGAAAGCAAACAGAGCTTTTCAGAAGCTCTAAGTCCATATCACCTGCAGAAATACTTGTCTTGGAGTAGATCTGAAAATTCAGTTAAAAACCTGTGGTTTCAGGCCAGAAATATTTAGAACCTCAGACATAAATTTATTTGTAAGATACTGAGGCTATCCAAAGGAATACATTGGTCCAGGAGGGAACCTAATATATTTACCTGTGTGCTTTTTTTGGAATTCTGATCAGGCTACTGTTTAATTTGTTCCTAGGAAATGGAAGTATCTAAACTAAGAGAAGAGACTATTTTCTGGTTCTTTATTAATTTGCTTTACTTTTAAAAAAAATTAATATATGGCAAAAGTAATGCAAAATGGCTCATTTACTACATAAAGTTTTATAAAGTAGTTCCTCAGTGTAAAGAAATGTGAAATATTGCCATATGTTTAAAAATGTTTGGTAGGGAACCTGTTAGACAAGACTGTACAGGGACTTCCCGAAAGTGCTCAACAGAAATTCATACAGCCATCAAAAATATATTAGGGCTCTTACTGCTATTTTAGTGAATCAAACTTCAACTTTACAAAAAGCGAAGTGGAAAAACTTATTGTCTCCTCATTTGGGCTCTGTGGAAACTTAATTATTACTGGGTTAAATCTTTACTTTTTAACAGGAGGTGAACTTCCTTCTCCCCATTCCTCCCTCCTCCTCTGCTGACCTCTTCCACCCCTGCCTAGTAAAATATGTACCATGCTTGAGACTTTTGCATGGAAGGAGTTTCTGGTTGTACTTGTTTTCATCTGTATTACCATGTTTACGTAAAAGTACATGCAAACAAATACTATTATAGTCTTGAAAAATCTGTGTTTGCACACAAACTTGCAGGTTTAAACTGCAGATGGGGAGATCCTTATTTCAATAAATATTTATTATAACAGAATTTTAATAGACCTGCTTGAAGTCTTGCAGCTGAAACATTTTCTTTTAATTTCAGTTTAGGTTCTGTATTACTGTGCATCTTCATCTGTAACGTATCTAACATGCTGTCTTTTTCCATTCTCTGTCCCAAAAACTTGATTTGTACTTTAGTCACTTCCAGATAGTCTTTTGTTGTTTCTCTCTGGCTTGCCATCATCTTTTAAAAAACAGTGGTATGAGTCCAAAATATTGAATTTTGAGTCTGAAATTTACACATTTACATCCACAGAGTTTCCAGTACTTCTAAGGAGAGACTGAGCATGCGGAGCTTTTCAAAAATCCAACCAGCTATTTAGTTGTATAATATGAATGAATAATGCCAATTTCAGGCTTCAAATTTGAAATCTTCTCCACAATAATTACTTTTTCTTCTGTGGTATTTCTGTCTTCTCCTTATCTCACTAGCACTCACTATTTTTGTCCCAGTCTTTCTCAGCTCCTTCAGTATATCTTTTTCTGTCTGAATTGTCTATTTTTTTCACAACTATTTTCTCCTTGCTTGACGTGATCTTTCATGCCTTTACTCATATGACTAGGCCATCAATAAATGTTTGCTAAGAAGCTTTCTGTAAGCCACTTCTATCATGTACCTTTCTACAGTTCCAAATGTGAAAATGTAGATTCTACATCAAAGATATAAACGTGTACTCATACATTTAATGTGGAACATTATTGTCGTATTTTTGAATATACAGGTAGTACTGTATATTTAGAACATTTCAGTGCTTTGGATTTTGTTCAGTTAGTATATTGTATGTTAAAAAAATTCTTCAAGGCACTCCTGTCAGCACACAGTTATTAAAAAAACAGCTAAGAATAGAGAAATACTGTTATATCCAGAGTTAAGAAGATGCAAAATTCAGCTATATGAAAGGGAGTTAAGTAAGATCCATAATAGCTTAAAAGACACAGCTTTTTTGTAACTAGTTTAAGATTTCAGACATCCAATTTCTTTATAAGTTCCAGAAGTACAAGTTAGTTAATAACAAGTTAGTTCTTCTAATGAAAAGTGAAGTGTGACACATCAGTGCTGGATAATTGCACTGTTCTGAGTGAGGTTAAAAAAGACAGTAAGATCATGCTGATAATAAAACTTTATCCCATGTTTTTGTGGTTTATTTCTTTAAAATAAATGTGGTAGATTCATCAACACAATGATGATTGTGTAGTAATTTTCCCTAAAAAAAATTAGAGCATGTGGCTAAGCGTTTGAATGAAAAGTCATTTAATAGAATAAATAATAAGATAAAGACACTCTTTGCAGCAAGGTATTAATGGCTTTTTTTTTTACTTCATTTTTTTGCAATGTTTAATAAGAGAGTAGGGGATATTATTTTAGGGTATAGCATGTTATAATCAGATATGTAGGTGATGGAAGTGCAAGCTGAAGTATTTGGGAAAAAAAAAAGTTTGAGGGCTGATTTGTGATATTTTTTCATTAGTTGCCGGTAAATGCTCAAAGGTAAAATTGATGAAGAGATGTCATGGGTGACTTGTTTTCTAATTTACTACAAGTCATTCTTCCTGACTATATTCAGTCCTAGTCTTCAGTTAAATCAGAGGTTATCTTTTGATAGGTATTTATAATATTCCGAATGATGTTGCTGAAGGTAAAATACAATATACTGACTGTCAGGAACTATACTGTCAGGAACTTTTACTGCAGAAGACAACTCTAAGCATTTTCAAAATGAAAACGCTTCCAATTATAGATGAGTTTATAAAATATGAATGCATAATCTTATGCATTCTTACTCAGTCAAAACTGGCATTGAAGTAAGTGTCTGAAATTCTAGTATTTGGCCCATAAATTGGTTAATAAGAGCATTAAATATCAATCCATATCTAAATCTCTTTTCTTTAGGTATCTGATGTCCAAAGCAGCTGCAGATCACCAACTCCCTCTCTGTGTAACATCACTAGAAAACGCTAGACTGGTGATGTCACACATACCACAGAACCCCGCTGCAGAATGGAGCAGGCGTATTAAGGGTAAGGTAAGTTTTTTCCCTCCACCACCGCCCCTTTTCAACAATATTGCATGGTTTTATAAGATTTCTAATTTTCTTTATTTTATGTCCCTGGGATATAAAGTAAAGATTAAAGAAAATCTTATAAAACTGCATAATATTGTGGTTGTGTGTGTGTGTAACGAAACAAAACCTTCCCTATAAAGTTCAGTCCTTACCCCATATATCCGTATCCTGGCTCCAGTCTGCTTTGGGGTTCCATGATGAGTATGCCAGAATAGTGTATGTTGGGGCATCACGGAGAGTGGAGTCAGCATTTCCTGGCTGCTCTGGATGTCAGAAACCTTATTTTAAAAGGTAAGTTTTCAGTTGAGAATGTGTTGAATGCCTTTCTCTTGATACAGAAACATTCAGCACATTTCTAAAATGTATTTTTACTGCATTTGCATTTTAAAAATTTACTTGTAACTTAACACAGCTGAAAGTCACATTTTATACTTGTCGTCTTTCTAGGCATTTTTCCTCTTTCGTTCTGTTAGTACCTTACGTTGTGTTTCCAGAAGAAAACAGTTTGTCACTGCCTAGAAAAAGATGGTGACTAGAACTCAGATCCAAGGTATAGAAGCAGTGGTTCTGGGAATGTGAATTACAGACCACATGAGAACATAACTCAGTACAAACTGAAGTTAGGTACTGCATATTTCTGTTTAAATAATCAGTTTTGGAATGCAGGCTCTTAACAAACTTGGAATTATCTCAAGTGAATTGAAGGGGAACAGTTTCTTCAGACAATTATTAAGAGCCAGATCTTCAGTGACAGAGACTGTTTTTACCTCTAAAGTACTGTCTTGGGTTGATGTAGTTGGGTAATTTTAGTTCACGTTTACTAATAAAATCCTGCTGGATTTTGTAAACACCAGAAGGCAAGGCATCCAGATCTCCATTTCTACAGACCCTTTGTTGATGAGAGGACTGAACTATGTGTCTCTAATAGCTATTCCTTTGTATTCACCCTGGCATTCCACTAAACCACTGCTCGTGGAATTTTCTGAACAGCTATATTATGATTATTTTGTATGGAACAGTCATGGCTTCTCTGCTGGGGATAGCTCCTTCTGTGCCATTAGATATTGCATTCCATAGATTTGCTAATCCCATAACACATCAGGTCATACTTGGAGGCTTTTATCTTTCATCATAAGGAACCCTGCAGTCAGTGATTGAAAGGGACATTTGAAGGTCTCCCCACCTTGAAGCAGGACTATTGTCAGTGCTGCATTAAATCACCCATGCCCTGACTAACTGAGTTCTGAAAAGAAGAAATAAATAATGGAGATTCAACAGCTTCTTTATGCAATCGGTTCTTATGCTATGTGTTTCTGATGAAAGTATACCTTTTAAAGTCCAGCCAGAACCTCCTAAGCTTCAGATTATAGCTGTTCTCCTGCATTATTGTCATTTGGTGTAACTGAGAAGATTTTGCAACACAGACATTTGTAAAGGAAAGTTTACCATCTGTAGAAATTAGTAGGCAGCTATGTAATGCTGAAGTAGGGAGTTAAGTCCTAGCTATAACAGTTATTGAATTGCTTTCTTTTTTCTAGAAGAAACACAGGACTGTGTTAGAGAATGAAATTGCGTAGGAAAGGTAATGTTAGACTTCTGTAGTGGTGTGTCTTAAGGTTATAGACTTTTTTTTTTCAATGTCCCTTTTTGCTATTTTAATATCTAAGGAATAATAGTACATCATTTGTGTAAAATCTGGGCTTTGCAGAAATCTTACGTGTTCACATAGAAAACAAACTGAACCACCAAAATTTAAAAAATAAGGAGCTTTTTTTTTCTTTCCCAATCTTTTTTGGCCCATATTTGTTCTGTGTCCTATTTCTGAGGAAAGAAAATTCTTCTTATGGCTTAAATTTATGTATGTTTCCACTAACAGGTTTATTCTCAACTTCTAAACCCCAGTAAGAAAAATGAGTAACTGGATACAGGGAAATAATTAATTTACATTTTTTAAAATTATGTTGCTCTAATATTTGCACTAAAATTATTTTGATGCAAATGTGGAGGTTTCCAGAGACTATATCCAGAGGATACTACTATTATTAAAAGCTAACTCTAGAATTTGCGGGGCAGAGGTTTGGTTATTTTTTTGTTCACTTTTGTAAGCAAGGAGAAAAGTGACTTGTATTTGTTCTTCTCTGAAGTGTTAATGAAGGCAGTAAAGTCTTGAATAAGCTGCCTGCTTGTTCCTGGCTATTCAATGCACGATACAGTTATCACTTCAAAGTTTACTCAGTGGTCAGCTGATATTTATCTGATTCGTAAATACTCTTTTCTTCTATTTAAGCCAAGATCTCAGCCCTATTTAAAGATAAATGACTCTGAAAAAGTAGTAATTTCTTGGTTTTATTCTCTAATAATTTTTCATATCTTTTTGATACAAAGCTTTCACGTATCCAATTCTTTGCTATATCAAATGCACATACAGCATTTCTGTATCCTGATACTAGTGGCATTGTTGGTTTTTACCATTTTCATTTTTATTTTGATGCAGTTCACTAATACTGTGTAATATATAAAATCATCCTTTTAAAACTGTCTGTGAAATATTTTGCGTATCTTACAAGAAAGATGAATCTGTGCATGTGATATTCTTTCATATGTTAGCAATTAATTCTATTGACTGCTAACATTAGGAGGTGTTACCAAATGCCTTGGTAGGCTACACTATGCACAAGGGCTGTTTTCTGTTGCAGTGCTCAGTGGCAGGTTTTATGCTGCAGTGCATTACATGCGCAAATATGACAGGCCACAAATGAAGGAGAATAAATACAGTTTGCTGTCTTGTCTGTGTGCTCAACACTAACCATTATCATAGAATCATAGAATGATTTGGGTTAGAAGGGACCTTAAAGATCATCTGCTTCCAACCCCTTTGCCATAGTCAGGAACACCTACCACTAGACCAGGTTGTTGAAAGTCCCATCCAGCCTGGCCTTGAACATTTCCAGGGTTGGAGCATCTACAGCTTCTCTGGGCAACCTGTTCCAGTGTCTCATCACCCTCGCAGTAAAGAATTTCTTCCTGATGCATAATCTAAATCTCCCCTCTTTCAGTCTACACCATTGCCCCTCGTCCTATTGCTACTTTCCCTGACAAAGGGTTCCTCCACATCTCTCCTGTAGACCCCCTTTAGGTACTGGAAGGCTGCTATAAGGTCTCCCCAGAGCCCTCTCTTTTCCAGGCTGAGCAACCCAACTCCACCTCTCTCAGACTGTCTTCGTAGGAGAGGTGCTGCAGCCCTCTGATCATCTTTGTGGCCCTCCCCTGGACCTGTTCCAAAAGGTCCGTGTCCTTCTTGTGTTGAGGACTCCAAAGCTGGACATAGTACTCCCAGTGGGGTCTCATGAGAGTGGAGTCGAGGGGCAGAATCACCTCCCTTGACCTGCTGGCCACGCTTCTTTTGAAGCAGCCCAGGATGCAGTTGGCTTTCTGGGCTACCAGCACACATTTCTGGCTCATGTTGAGCTTCTCATCCACCAACCCCTTCAAGTCTTTCTCCTCAGGGCTGCTCTCAATCTGCTCTCTGCTCAACTTGTATTTGTGCTTGGGATTGCCATGACCCGGGTGCAGGACCTTGCACTTGGCCTTGTTGAACTTCATGAGGTTTGCACGGGCCTACCTCTCAAGCCTGTCCAGATCCCCCTGGATGGCATCCCTTCCCTCCAGTGTGTCAACTGCACCACAGTTTATTGTCATCGGGAAACTTGCTGAGGGTGCACTCAGTCCCATTCTCCATGCCGCTAACAAAGATGTTAAACAGCATTGGTCCCGGTACTGACCCCTGAGGAATACCACTTGTCCCTGGTCTCCACTTGGACATTGAATTGGCAACCACAACCCTTTGTGTGTGGGTGTCCAGCCAGTTTCCTTATCCACCAAGTGGATAATGTGGCATAATTTCCTACTTGAAATCTTTGCTTTTGTAATTTTAATGGAAGAGTGAAGGAATTGCTACTCATTTTGTTATGTAATATGTAAACTATTATCCATAAAAAATAGATACTTCAAACAAGCATTCACCCTGACTGATCTTTGTACATTGGAGAGATCTGCTGAAATGTGTAGAAAGGAATTATTCCAAAGTCCATAGAAAAATCATTATTGTGGGCTGCTGAAAAGCAATCACGTCAAGCTCTATGTAGCTTTTCCTGCCCTACATTTCTTGGTATGCTGGACCACATGAAGCTGTGAAGGATATGAGCTCTGTCAAAAGTTAAATATGTATATGAAATAAATAAGTTCCCAAGTCTTGCTGCTTTTTCTTGGAGAACTATAATGTCGTCACGGTCTTCCATCTTCTCTGACAAGTCAAGAAATAAAATCCTCTTTTACATAAAATGCACTGAATTGTAGAGTGGCAGAAGTACTAGACTATACCACATCTCTTTTTATAGATGTTACATATATATGCATTGTTGAGTATTTTATGTAATAAACTACAGAAAAAAGTTTTGGGAAGATGTTGGATAGCGGTTCATGGACCCGCGTGCGGAGGAAGAAATGCAGCCGACTCAATGTGAGTGATAAGCATACTTCAACTTTATTGCTCACAAACAGCTTAATTTATATCATTGCCACTAATTATGCCTATTAGTCACTATCTCATTGGTGCACATAGCAAATTAGCTCAACCCCTCTTTGCGGTTTCTCTGGTATGCAAGTTCCTCTATTTCCCAGACACACTTCCTTGAGTTGCTTACCCAAAAAGAGTTCTGCGGCCTCGGACAAGCTTCTGTCAGCACTTTTGCAAGACGTTACCAACAGTCAGTACTTTTCCACTTTGCCTAGTCATAGTCATGCTAACTTAGGCTAACTGAGGCCTACTCAGGCCTGCTCAAAATAAGGTTTCTGGGCATAATGGATCAGTTGAACCTCCATGTCCTTTGTCCCTAAGCCATTCTCCAATAGGAAGAAATTCTTATAAGGGGTATCTAAGAGTATTAAGAAATGTGTTCTGCAACATTATTGCCGTCATGGCTGTGTTGCATATATGTATACATGCTAGTGGTCATTTCCCAATGTCTTTTATCCTCATTCAGCCTTTCCAGATTTATTAAAACATGACTTCTTCATGGAAGACTGTAAGATTACATATATCAGTTTGGAAAACTAAACCATTTTTAATTTTACATTTAAATCAAAATCTTAAAGCTCTTAAGTGCAAAAACTGATCTCTGCTGCATAGTCTGTTACTTCATAAGTGATTGACTTGCAAAACTTTTTAAAAAAACGTTTAGAACTTTGAATAAAATACAAAAATATAGTGCAAAATTCTGTGGTTTTTGTCCCTGAAAATTGTAGTAAATTGTTTTTACAAATAATAATATAAATTACAACACTTACGTTAAAAGAGATTATGGTAGGATTTTCTGTAGAAATTTTATCTCTAACTATTAAAAGTATACATACATGGTTGGTTTCCCTGACCTGAATGTACTACTACATATGTTGGTTACTTATTTAAGTAATTCTAAGCACGCCATGTTCTTGCAGGATTTTGCTTCAGTTTTAAGTTTGACCTGTAAAAAGTGAACATCCTTACAGTATTGCTTTTTTAATTGGGATGTTATCTTTCTGTAGTATAGAAAAAGTGGGAATATTGATGTCTTACATAGGTAGATGTAACTGTGAAACTTAATAATTTTTGTCTTCCTATTATTTTCCTCATATGCTGTTTTACTGTACCAGGATTACTGTGGTACTGATACAATATAACAAGGTATGCAGTGATAAATAAATGGTATTTATGTTTGCAGGGAAGATGGTACCACCGGAAGCAAGCAGTAAAGGAACTGCATGGTACATTGATACGACTGCTTAATGAACTGTTACCATGGGAACCAAAGCTAATGAAAGCATTTCAAAGAAACAGGTAATTAGCTACTCTTTTTTTAACAATAGTGCATGGGATGGAAAACAACAAAATTCACCTTTTAAAAACTAATCAGTAAGTTGGCTTCTCAAATAGATTAAATGAAAATACTTTGAGGAGAGGAGTTAGGCACTGGCAATGCTTTAGTTGAAAGAATTATTTTATCTTCCAGACTTAATGTTTCTAAATAACATTGAGTTTAAGCCTCCAATATTTCTTTTCCCCTAAATGCTCCAGAATCCTTAAGTGTTCCTGTTGATACTTGTATCACCATCCACTTAGGATTTGTATTGCTCTTTACTTGGTTAAGAGGTGCTGAAAAGCTGTATCTAGAAAACTAGACCAGGGCTTCTTAGAATTCTTTGTCATGCTACTTACTATCTAAAGCTATCTAAATCGGTTGATAATGGATTCTCCACAAAGCACTTCTTAAAACATTATTTTGAGGTCTTTGTAACCCTGTAAATTTGAAATGCATCTGGAGTGAGGTGTGTCAGAGAAATATCAGTGAAGCAGTGACGGATTTAAATCTAGTAAGGTCAATTGTTGGTAGCAGTGAACGTACTACCCAGATCACAACTCCTGGAGAGATTGGACATTGGCTTGTTTTCATTATTCTATATTGAAGCTTGCTATCATTGTTGTCTGTTAGCTATACAGCTGTAGCTAGAATCATACCATACTTTTGCTACATAGACATTTAAAAAGCAGGTAATGATTAGAAGTGTATTTGAAACTCTGTGTCAAATGATAAGTAAAGTTAGGCAGATGCTTAAATATTGAGTGTGAAGGAAGAAACTTACACAGTTACATGATGCAGAACTAATTCTAAAAAGTGTCAAAGATACTATGTTTTAAAAAAAAAAACAACAAACAAAACCAAACAAAAACCAACACCATAGCACCAAAACAGTAAATATATAAACTAAGAGTTTGTTCCTTAATAGCTCATTTTATGGATATCATGCATGAATTAAAATTCGCATTTAGAAATTTAGGATGTTGTTGAACATTTTGCTCTAAATAATGGACCAAAGTACAAGTTTTGCTTTTTTTCTATTCCTTTCTATCCAAGTTTCTGTTCATTTTCCTTAGCTGTTCATTTCGTCCTGTGTGTAGCAATTCAGAGTCCTTTTAGAGATGTGGCAGACAGTAATACTATTAGAAAGGATTTCAGTTTCCAGTATATGGGGTTTCCAGTTTTATCCTTTATGTAAATTCTACTGTGAAATGATTGGTCCCTAGTGTTTTGGTGTTTGTTAAATGTGGTTATGGAATACAGAAGTAGAACCAGTGTAGAAGTACTATATATGAGGTGTGCCTCACAGGAGTAAATTTTACTCTGGAACGTAGTGGCTGAGGTCCTGCATGTATGTGTGCTGGTAGCTAGAGGAGCCTGTGCTTAAAGTGGAGGATAATTTCTGAGATTAATTTAACTCATGTTTCTCAGAATGTATGTTTTAAGCTGTAAGCCTAGTTTGTTCAGCAATGCTAGTGTCAGTATTTCCATGACATGACTGTCTGGACAGACACATAGTATAGCAGGGAACAGCTCCAGCTGAAAAACAGTCTTTGCAAATCATGGGGAGGAGAGAGAGATGGACAGGGGAGGCTAGATCAATGTCTTGATCTGGTTCATTGTGCAGCTGCTAGACAGCTGTGTAGTGCCAATGACAGTGGTGAAGAAAGGTGTAAGGGGAAAGGGAAAAACGATCAAGTAAAGATTGCTTATGCTGGTGTAAATAGGAGCACCACCAGAAGTTACCTGCATTTGCAGTTTTTATAGTGTGTCTCAGCTAGCTTCTAACATCTACTAATTGAATGACAGTGTTGACCTTCTAGGTTGTCAAGGGCTGGGTAGAGCTCTTTCCTTCTGTGCAAGACCACAGTTTGGACGCTGTGGTTCCAGCTTCACCTCAGACCTGGCCTCAGCACCAGGAACTTGCCTGTTGATCTGGGCTCTTGGTTGAACGCAGTTACCACCCACAGGCCCACTCCATTCCCTCATTCAGAGGCAGTGCGATGGCATCCTTGCTGGTGAGGCTCATGCCCTGGCAGCTGTGACATCATGCTTGGCTTCTCTTTCTCCATCCCTTAGGGAGCAGCTAGCCACTGCTGTGCTCTGCCAACAACTGTTATTTTAACACAGAAGAATGGGTAAATTTAAGATCTTAATCTTACTGTCATAAAGGTTAGATTCAGGCTGAAGGCTAGATTCTATTCCACAGAAGGTGCTAATTGCTATAATCTATTTATTTTTTTGCTAACTAATGCTCCTGGTTATTGTATTGGTTGCCACCAGCTGAATCCTGTAGTTTACTGTATTTGTATACTAAAATACCCCTTAGATCTCATCTAAACAATGGTTTAGAAGAAGGGATAATGGAAATATGTAGCAGTTTAGGAGTATCAAGATAAGTGGATGCATTTCTGAATGGAGTAAAGCAGCTATTTATTTCCATCATATGCACATTTTTTACTGGAGTGTGAGCCTATGGAAATGACAGCTGTTCTAATGGCTCAGAGATAAGAAAGTTTTCGTAAAGGAGAAAGTTACATTACAGTCCCATAGCTGGGCCAAAAGCATGGCCCTTTCTTGTTTAACTAAAACAAGATTTACTTAATTCTCTAGTTGGAGTTGCCTTCAGAGGAAAGAGTAGACTTGCTACAGGTACTCAAGTACTTGCTACTCAAGTCCATACGGGTCCATACATTTGCCACCCTGCAAGATGAAGGAAGAAACAGAGGATAGATGCAAAAAACCAATAATGTTCATATTTGCCTCAGTCTTTTTGCCTATTGTTAGAGAGCTTAATGACATAGAGTTTAGTTTTGGTAAGAGAAGGGAAATTACTGTCACTTTATATTTTCTGGGTTTTAAAGACTTTACAGGCAGAGCTACTCTGACATTTTTTGAAGAGCACACTAACTTCTTGTGTGGCAGCAAATACAAATTAAAAAAAAAAAAGTCAAAACCAGCATGGTTCTTTAGTAAAGTTAGTTTTGTTATTTTCAAGGTCTAGATTGAAGAAGGACTATGACGACTTTAAAAGACATCCAGACCATGATAAATTTACCAGAGAGTTGTGGAGTAATGATGAAAGTGAAGTTGATTCTGGCAAAGATTCTTTTGCAGTAGTATGTGGTAAATCTTCAGAGTCTGCAGAACATGTGGAAGTTCCCAAAAAAGATCACCTAGACACTGGTAAGCACTTACTGGAATTTGGTAGCTTGAAATTGATTCAGGAGCTGAATCAAGTTGATGGATGTAGACTAGAAGTGTGCAGACCTGACTGAGGTGTAAATTCTGATTACTGCAAATGTTTGACATTTTTGATTTAACCATTTCTGTGATAACATACGAGGTCTGCTTGGAATTTATGTTTATGGTGGGTTGACTGCCACCCACCCAGCCACTCTGCCACTCCCCTCCCTTAACAGAACAGGGAGGGAAAATAAGATAAGCTTATGGGTCAAGATATGGACAGGAATATCACTCACCAATTACTGTCACAGACAAAACAGACTCAGTTGGAGAAAATTAATTTGATTTATTGCCAATGAAAAATAGAGTACGATGGTAAGAAACAAAGTCAAAACATAAAATACCTCCCTTTCCCCATCCCCATCCCATCTCCACCTTCTTCTCAGGTGTAACTTTGTTCCCAGTTCTTCTACTTCCTTCCCTGTCAAGTGGAGGAAGTGCCTGGAGCACTTTCCCCCTCCTTCACTGACCTTGGTGTCTACAGGATTGTTTCTCCTACATTTTTTCCTCGGTCCTGTCTGTCACATTCCTCTCTGCATCATTTTCCATGAAGTGTGACCAGCTTAGCTGACAGGCTGAGCCACATCCTCCAGTGGATATGTTTTGGAGCCAGCTGGATCTTGCACAGGGCAGCTCCTTGCCTCTCCTCACAGACGCCCCCCTGCAGCCCTGCACTGCCAAAACCTCAATGAGCAGCCCCTCTGTCCACACAACACCCCTGCCTGCATCCTGAGCCCTCTTATCCACTTCGTGCATCCGCTGCTGGCTGGCTTGTCCAGCTCAATGCTCAGTATGAAACATGTGGCACTCACACCCTTGTCCCACAGGCACCCTATATTCACACATCTGCTGGGTGCAGCAGCCGAGGCGCCAGGCTTCCCTGCTTACCAGCTAGTCCAGTTTGAGGTTTGCCAATGAATATACACACACTGCCCCCACGCACACTGGATTCAGGAAAGATACAGACACTCACCCTGCAGCCGTCAGCACCAGGCACACAGGCTGTGACCTCCTGCTCTGTCCTTTCTGCTCCCTCTTCCTCTGCACATCTCTTCCTGGGTTTGTATAGCTTTACTAAGTCCCTCACCCCTCCCAGCCCAGCATCCAGGATCTCTTCTGTTTTACAATCGTATCAGTTGAAAAGTCCAGGTTGATCTTCCTGGAAGGGGCATCTGCAGTTTCTTGATAGATGATCAGTTGTGGTTGGTGAGGTTGTTTCTTGTCATTGTCTTTATGTTTGCTTTGTTTTGTTAAATCTGTGTGTCTCTATATTTTTCCTGGCTTCTTCCTTTTCCCCTCAATGTCCCAATTAATCAGGTCCTTGATGAGATAAGTTTGCTGGAGTAAACATTCTCACACTCTCACATGCCTTCATCAGTTAGTGTAAATGAACAGGTTTGGTATTACTCACTATCTCCCTTGCTGGTCAGGTTCATGTCCCTGTATGTTTTTGTTTATGACTTCCTCCTTTCCTTGTGACCCCCTTTTTGCATTGAAAAAGGTCCTTGACCAGATGATCTTAAAGAAGCAGACATTCTCCCTCCACATATCTTTGCACTTAAAAACTAGCATTTTGCCTTTAGCTAGACACTGTAAAATTGTTGTATAGAGGTATCAGTTGCAAACATGTAAAACACAGTTTCTGTTTTAATATCCTTGCAGATGAAATGAAACTATTAGAGATGAATTTACCTGCAGGAAAAAACAGAATTCTGAAAAAAGAATCAACATCTAAAGAAATACAGAAGACACTACCCAAATGTGTTAAACGACAGTCCAAGCAAAATAGTTGTCTGGATCAAAGCACTAATGAGATTTCACCAAGGAAGAAAGCTAAGCTGAGCACTAATGAGGCTGGGGTCGAGAGTTCAGAAAGTAGCTTACAGCCAGATCGTTGTTTAACTGAGGCGAAACAATTTGAAGGGTCGACTGTAGAATCGCTTTCCTTGACAGATCCTGCAACATCAGTATCAAATTTTCTGAAAGGGACCAAACCCATCCAGGCCTTGCTTGCCAAGAATACTGGGAACAAAGTGACCTTAACAAATCAACTGTCACCTCCCCCAGGCATAAACGTATCCACTTCTGAAAAGCCAGTTTTATCACCTTCGGAATCATCACTAATAAAACCAGCATTGCCCTGCCAGACCAGTTCAAAGACTCCTTTACAAATGGTATACAAAATGCCAAATGGCCACTGTGTACCAGTAGACCTTCACAACAGCTCTGTGAAAATTCAAATGCAACCGGTGATTGACCCTAAAACTGGAGAAAAAGTCATGCAACAAGTTCTTGTTTTACCTAAGAATTTTCTTATTCAGCAGAAGGAAGGAAAAATGGTTTCCAAGGACATTCAGTCACTACAACAAAAATCATCTGAGATGCACTATATAACTTTACCAGAAATATCAAATGTCAGTGTTTCTTTAACACCTGTACTGGTAACAGGCCCTGCAAACACCACCGCTCAGTCACCTACTACAATTTTTAACAACAATATTACCCACTTGTCACAAGTGACTATCCCCATGAACACTACACAACCACTGCCTGTTGTAACTTCAGCAAGTAACTTATTATCGTCAACACATAAGGTAGGCCAAACTGAAACTGACAAAATCAAGACTATAGTTTCAACTGCCACGTTTGCTGTGTCTTTGACTTCACCTACTCTTCCCACAGCTAGCCAGCCTTTGATGTCAGCAACGGCATTAAGTGGGTCTACAAACACTGCTTCTGCCTGTCATAGTCTTGCATCACAGCAGGCAGTTGACTCCTTTGAAACTAGGCAAGAGCTGAAGACAGTGTGTATAAGAGAATCACAGTCTATTCTGGTCACAACACGAGGTGGAAACACAGGAATTGTTAAAGTGCGAACAAACCCAGACCAGATTTCACCTAGTGGTTTATCTTCTAGTTCAGTTTTCACTTACGCACCTCAACTTCAGGCCTTTCTTGTGCCAAAAACCACAGCATTATCATGCTCTACTCTTTCGTCTGTAGCAACAGCCACCTCTGGTCTCCCACATATTGGACAATCATCTCTTTCTGGGTTTGCTCCCTCAACAGCTTCTTCTGTTAACATTCCAGCTTTCCCAGCTGATTTTACCCAGGCAATGGAGAACAATATCAAATTCACGTTACAGCAGCCTGCTGCTGGGGGCACTTTCGGTCAAGTAATGGAGAACTCCTGCTACGTGTCCTCTCCTTCTTTATCCTCCATTTCATTGGCTAGCAATTTGATTTCAGCAACTCCAAACAGCCCTGTTAGTGGGACTAGCATTGGACAAAATAACACTGTCATAACTCCAAATTCTTCTGTGCAGCAACAAGGTGATACTAAAACTAAAACAAGTTCTGTTATGCAATCTGAGTCTAATGCAGCAATAAATGGAGATTTAATCGCTGGTACTCCAGTCCAGAAACTTACATTAGTCACAAATCCACCTATTTTGTCACCCTGTGGGGCATCAGGAGTCAGTATTATACCCTCTCCAGGATCCACTGCTGTTAATGCTCAGAAGTTGGTTTTAATTAACACACAAATTGCCAGTGGCCCATCAACTGCCAATCTAGTTGCAGAGTCATTGAAACATAACCTTCCTTCTTCCCTAAGCAAAACCTTTGGTAGTGCCACAGAGCAACCACAGCTGGTTCTGATCCCATCTACAGTAGGAGCACCGATAAGAGTAAATTCATCACCAACTATTGCTCAAGTAAAAGATGTGAAAATTGGACTAAATATAGGCCAAACCATTGTAAATACTAAAGGCAATGCACAACAGGCTCTACCAGTTAATATATTGCATTCGGCTGTTTCTAAGGGAGAAGACATAAAGAGCATGGGCTTGGCGCTGTCTTTGACAAGTACTAGTACTTTGGTTCCTATACCAAATTTTACGAGTCAAAGTGCTGTGTCAGTTAATGAGTCTGTATGTGTTGCAGCAAAAGCTGAAAATGCCTTTACAGTAACAACAGCAAATGCATGTGTAGAATCTGTTTCAGTAACATCAAGTGGGACTTCTTCTGGGACACGGCCGACTGTCTTGATTGGTGGAAATGATCCCTCAAGAATAAGGCCAATTCTGGGTAATCGACTGTGTACATCAAATATTGGAAATACTGTGGGTATATCAACTGTGAAAACAGGACATCTTGCTTCATCTGTGCTGATTTCAACAACGCAACCAGCAGTTTCTCCTCAAAACTTAGCATCTGCTTTTCAATTTCCAGTGATTAGCTTGCCTGGATCTGTAGCCACCCCCCACAAAGTGTTACATACAATTCCTCAACTGGCAGCAGTTCCAGCTTCTCCTCCAGTACCAAAAAGCCAGTTGCCCACACTGGTTCAGTATCAGTCAGCAGGAGTTTCAGCTGCTATGCCAAATAATGCAGGTATTCACAAACCTCAGAGTGTGTTGCCCCCTTCGTCTCCAAATGCAGGTAAAGTTACTGGTTCCAATTTTTCTTCCCTACAATGCCAGCAGGTGCCTCCCAGTACAGAGAAGCAAAGTCATGCTTATACTTGTGCTTCTACCATCCAGATGTCTGCAGCTTCACCAACTGTAACAAGCAGGGCAGGAGGTCAGTTGAATGAACCTTGCATTCAACAGAAGATAGTCATTAACACCTGTATGCCTTTGGCACCTGGAACTCAGATAATGATTAATGGTACTCGTTTTGTTGTTCCTCCACAAGGCCTTGGAGCTGGCAGCCACGTTCTTCTTCTCTCTTGTAATGCAAAACAGACTCCTCCTATAACTATTAACCATGGTCAAGAAGCTCAAGGTGTACCAATTCTTAATCCAGTAACCTCGAAAATCATGCTAGCACCAGGTAATTCATTAAGTTCGCAAATATCAAAACATCCTTTGAAAAGTTCTACAAAAATTGTGAACTCTTTTGGGTCTGCAGATGCTTTACCCATCGTACATGCAACACCCCAGGTATTTAGTACTTCAGCTAGCTCATGTACTCCACTGCCTGCAACGACACTGTCTGTGTCTTCAGTGATAAAACCTCCTGTTAGTGTTGTAGCTACATCCTCTGTGGTTTCTGCTGTTCATCCTCCGAACTCTCATTTACCAAGCAACACTTCAGTGTTTCACTTAAACACTTCTATCAAAAAACTGTTGGTCAGTCCAGAAGGAGCCATTTTGAATGCTATAAATACTCCAGCATCAAAAGCTTCTTCCCTGTCTTCATCACTGCCTCCTGTCGTTGTGTCCACAAGCAGAAATCCTACTACTGTCTTCCCTGCATCTCAGTCATCTTCCCTCGATAAACCTGACAAAGCTGCATCCTGAATTTACTGCAAATGAGCCACTTTGAAATTATGGGGATCCTTCTGACTTCGGAAGTTGTAACTGTTGAATAGTTTCTTACATTGTTTGAAACAGTTGATTTACTGAAAATTACTTAAGATTATAGTTCTTTCCTGTTTACCTGTGGGGTTTAGGAGGAAGAACAATTTATTTAGTTTGACAGAAGTTTTCAGTGAGTTCTTTAGTAAAAAGGTCGGAAATGACTAGTGTGTTCATTAAACATTTTAGTTTGGAGAAATCTAGCCTTTTGCACATGTTCCATCTTACAGTATGGACTGTTTGCCAGTGTGTTTATGACAGCATATATCTCCTTTTTATTTGTCAAATTTATTTTTGATTTGTTTCTGTAAAAAAAATACTTATGCATTGTAAAAATGCAATCTATGGAATAGAATTGTACATATTCATGAATTCCTAACAATCTGTACTAAACTACATGTACAAAGAACTATA
The DNA here is from genome assembly GCA_033628505.1 of Tringa tobata. Taxonomy (NCBI): domain Eukaryota; kingdom Metazoa; phylum Chordata; class Aves; order Charadriiformes; family Scolopacidae; genus Tringa; species Tringa tobata. The sequence continues at coordinate 128,664 of JAHREE010147234.1, read as the reverse complement.
CTGTCTTATTTATGTTTTGTTTACATAATGTATAGTTTTTTAAGTATTTTAGTAACTTTGGACCAGTGTACTGTTTAGCAACAATGCAGAAGAATCTGCATTTAATAAATCAAGTTGCTGTACTGCTTTGTGTTGGCAATAGTTTAAAAATGTGTTTATCTGTTACACTATGGCAGAACACATATCTATACATCTTCCTACTTAATTCAGATTCATCTCAGCTTTTGGAATATAGTAGAATTAAATTATTTAACCTCTTCTGCTCTTCTTCGTGGTTTACATTTCACATGATTTGATAGGAAAGAAGGCCATCCTTGTGATCCTCCTAATGCAGAGCTGGGTAGCCCATACCTCATCCTTTCTTAGTCAATGTTTGGTTATATTGCTTAAAATCTCTGGTTGTGTGCTAAGACTAGTAGTAGTTTCCGGGATACCAGTCTAGGCATAGTGGTTGCTGTTCAGGACTGCCATGTTTTGTCATAAAGCTCATAGAGCTGTTTAACAGTTCATTATTCTCTTTTACAGCCTTGTTATGCATTTCCACATATCTGGTAACTCTGACAAGGTCACTCTTTAATCTTCTGTCTAGCCGTAAGAAGCTACCCAGTTTTATCACCAGTCATGCTTTCTAGCTCTGTATTTTTTTCCTCAGTTTTCAATTGGTCAGTCTGGAAGGACAATCCTAAAACGTCACACAGTATTAAAGGAGGCCTTATTACTGCTTTGAGTGAGAATAATTCACATATTACCTAAACCTTCCTTTTTTTATGCAGTGTATTCAATATTTGTTGGCTTAGATTCAGCTTTTGATCTGGTAAACCCCTTGGGTTATTTTCTGCAGATCAGCTGAATTCACAGGTGCCTGCTCCAGTGTTCATGAAAGTAGAGAAGTTTTCTGGTATCTTTTGAGACTCAACATATGAAGAAAGGTTGCCCATCTATCAGCTCTTATTTTATGGAAGATGATTATTTCAGAAGTGCTGATTGAAGCCAAAGTCTCTGTTACTTACCAATCTGAGTCTGAACATCTTTGTATGTATGGGATTTTTTGGTGGTTTGGTTTTTTTTTTTTTTTTTTAGGAACTAAAAGGGAAGATTTCAGAAGAACTCAGGAATGTTAGTTGCCTTTTTAATAGCTACAACTTCAAAGGGGGATAAAAGCTTACATGTCTGTGTAAGCAGTGTTCTTTGACTGATTTTCATCAATATGAAAGCTTAAGCTTTTGCTCCTCATCCTGTCCAGTTTGCTCCTTTACCCATTTGCTGTACACAGTTTGGATCTTGGGTTGAAAAATAAGATCACGGATTACTCCCTCTGTCTTGACTGCCCTTCTTATTGTTCTGAAAAGTAATCTGGTAACTAGTTAACTAGAGTTCTGGAAAAGTCAGGGGAAGCAAGGCCTTCCATAGGAACCTTCCCTTTCTGGACTAACAAAATTGAGTTGGGAAAGTGCCTCTTTCTAGATCAGCAATCTGCATCTTATCTCAGAGCTGGGAAAGATGGAAGCTGTCAGTTTTGAGATGAGAGGTGGTTTACTTATATTTTAGAAAAAGCTAGCTAATACACTTTTCCTACTTCTCATTAAAAGTCTTATGTCATTGATTTACTACCCAGTAGTAAGCAGTGTCTGCCTGCCAGAGTTTACAACATTAAGGCTTTTTAAATGTGACTGCATTTTGCAGTTGAATGCTACAGGTGACTTTTCCAACAGAGGAAGACGGCAGAGAATGGCAGTTTCTTCATGGACATTTTATATACTTTAAAAACATATATACCAGCCACACATTTTATTTCCATTTCTCTGGTGGAACCTTGGGACTGACTTTTCTTGGATTTTTCTCTTTATGGCTATTTTTATTTATGTTTGTTGTAGAGTAAATATCTACATTGCTTGGAAAGCTTAAGACTAGGTTTTACTATTGCCAGCAGCCTGGATGGAGAAAAAAATCTTGCATGACATTTTTCTGTGTGCTAATGTAGTAGAAAGATTTATGCTATTGTCAATTCTAATAAAGAGAAACGTTAGAAAAGCTTAATTGAGGAACTTGGAACCCATGCTACTTACCTGAATGATTTCTTAGAAATTTTCTGAATTAGTAGAGTATTTTATAATTGTTTCTTAAATATTTTATAATGTGGCAGGCATAAATTTTGCAACGTGCAAAGTTTGATTCAGTTTGATCAGAATTTTCATGGACTTTATTCTCTACTGGACACATGTTCAGATTCAAAATCCTGTTGAAGAAAGGCTCGAGACTGCTATGTAATGGGTTTGCATGATGCATTATTTTGTAAAAACCAATTTTAGTCATTTTTGTGAATAAAACTCACCTTGCCATCACTCTTCTCTAATAATAATATAAATGTTGGTCAGAGTGAGACTTTCTTTCAAATGAAAGTAAATAGCCATTGACAATTTGCTACGTATCTTTTGTTCTCTGTACCTAAGATACAGTACTACATATAGCACAAAAAGAACTGTAAAAAAGTAGGTTGTATTTACAGACACAACGAAAAAGCAGAACCTCCTGCATCTTTACTTGAAGTTTAAAAGACATTTAATTACACATATAAATGAATACATCTGTAAATCCATCTTTGAAGAAAACATGTTCACTTTTTCAGAGCTTGTAAAATGCCTTGCCCTCAGACGTCTTCAGATAGTATATACAGATATTCAGACACTGGTTTATATACAAAACTTTGGACTTACTAATGACTTTCAACATTTCGATTGATATCTTTGATATTTACCTAAGTGGAAATATTCTGCACAATAATTTTGCTTCGCTTTGAGTAGAAAAGTGCATTCATCTCGCCTCACTGTTCTAAAACATGTGTGTGCTGCCATTTTTTTCTAGGGATCCTGCGCCTACCATACTAGAAGCAATTAAATTTCACAAGTGTTAGGAGTCATAGAAGTACTTGTTCAAACAAAGTGTGTTACTGCCAACCTATTCAAACCCACTCTGATTTCATTGTGTGACATGCAAGGAGTACATTGCAGAAAGTGAAGCAAAAACTCCCCTGATAAGTAAGTGAAGAGAAACTTACTCGTCTTGAATAAGTAGGCTCAAAAATTAATAAAACCTGGCATTTGAAGGGCATCCATAGCCTTACCACAGGCTTACCGCAGAGTTTGTTTCATACCTGGTTTGGCTTATATTTTGTGGTAGTGCGGAATTTTAGTAGCCAAAATTGATTTTAAAGTAACTTAATGCTCACAAAGACTTAAATTCATGTATCCCATTTTCTGTAAGCTGCACATGAAGTGAGTTTACTGACCCAAAATCAGATTAGGAGTGCTGTATCAGACTAGAAGTCCATCTGTCCTGGCATGGCATCATGTTTCTTGGAGCAGTCAACAGTAGCAGTCCGAAAGAGCATAAAAACTGGTCTCTAGAGTGGATACTCTTCCAGTATCCGCTAATCTGTGATCCACAGTATTGTGCAGACAGCTCTGATTTTTTTTTTTTTTGTTTTTATTTAATAGCCCTCAGTGTATTTTTCTGGATTTTCTGGATAAATTGACCAATACTTTTTGGAATTCTTATAGAATTGTTTGGGTTAGAAGGGACCTTTAAAAGTCATCTAGTCCAACCCCCCTGCAAAAAGCAGGGTCAGCTTCAGCTGGATCAGGTTGCTCAGAGCCCCATCCAGCCTGACTTTGAATGTTTCCAGGGATGGAGCATCTGCCACCTCTCTGGGCAACCTGTTCCCCCACCCTACTCGTAAAAAACTTCTTCATTATATCTAGTCTAAATCTACCCTCTTTTAGTTTAAAACGTTTTATTCAAGTTTTTTTTGAACACATGTAAACTGCTACCATGCACAGTGTCCTGTGGTAAGGAGTTTTTCACACAGCTTGTAAATAAATCTGTTTGTTTCTGAACCTGGCACCTGCTGGTTTCATTTCACGCAAATAATATTCATATTGTAAGGTAGAATAAGCCTTTGCTCTTTATTCATTTTTCCATGTGGCCTATGTAGATGTTTACCATGTTGGTTGTCTTTTTTCTAGAATAAAGAGACATAGTCAATTCAATTATTTCTTATATGGAAGTAATCAGTTACTGTCATTGCTGTGTGTGCCTTTTTCAGTTTTACTAAGTGCTTGAGAATAGTACATGTTGTAAAAGAGCTATGAATCTGTTCAGCAATATGATGATGATTTTTCTCTCATAATTATTTCAAAATTTTGGGCTGCTTTTCTGGCTATTATTTAGCCTTGTACTAACTTTTTCACAGAAATATCAGTTGGAAACCAAATATGCAGCAGTGTCAAAATAAATTCAGTTCATCCTGTAAGACTATACCATTTGCAGAAAATCATGGCTGGAAAGACATGATCTTTAAACAATATTATTGAAACCAGAACAAGTCTGGCACTCTCCTCATTATATACAGTTCCTAATTTTGTTTGGTTTAGCTCTCTTGAAAATGGAGAAGGACAAACGGCTGTAATGATTTTGAACATGATGGTTTTTTAACTGTGTCATTATTTTTGTGCTGAGGATACTACAAGCTTAAGTCTGTCTATTACGTGCATGATCATTTTATACTTATTGGGACCCAAATAAAATTTTTTGAGCTGTTGAAGAGGCCATTTTTTTAAACGTGACACAGATTATGTTCTATTTTAAATATTTTTCTTGAATCTACAGTGGGATAAAACAAACTAAGATCTTGATAAACATGTCTTTTCTTCTTTTCTCAAAATACTGAATTTGCTGATCAACAGCCATACCTGGATGTCTGGCATAAACTTGGAAAGCAGGATGTTTTATTGTTTCATATACGATTGGTCCGGAAGTTCTGCAACTTGGTGTTCTTAGAATGTCTTTTATTTCAATGTCAGCTGAACTAAACACATTAAATTGAAATGGTATGTAAAAGCAAAGTAAAAGAAATTTAATTAATTGCTTATAATATTTCTTGACATTAATTTTATTACATAGAAAGTATATTAAAATGGGTATAAATACAATTTCCCACCTTTTGCAGATGAAGACAATGAAGTATAGAGTTCTCATAGCAGCATGGAAGAACTGGGAACAAGGTCCTTGGTCCCCTGACTTCTCTTCCGGTATCCCATCCATAACTAAAGGTTAGACAACTAGATAACTGCTTTATTTTCCCCTATTCTTGCGTTTTACAAAGAAGAAAATAATTAGAAAATGAAATTGTTTTCAAGAATGTGAGTGGCACTGACAGGTAGCGTCTATAAAAACTAAATAGAACAGGGAAACAAGATAGGAAGGGATCCACTATATAACTGTGATTTGTTTAATTGTCTTCAGGTTTTAGGACGTTGCTTGTTAATATTGATGTCATAAAGAAGACAATATACTATTTTATTTAGTTGTTCATATTGATTCCTTCTAGCATACAAGTATAGCATCAGTCTATTTGGGCTATCTAGAAGTTATGTGCACCTGCTACCAGCAGATACATTGAGATCCTGACCACGTAACATGCTGGTATTTGCAGAATCGTTCCTTACTCTTTTTTTTTTTTTTTTAATCACATACAGCAGTAAAATAGAATATCAAAGAAGAATTATTGATTGGGTATTATTATGTAGAACAGGGTGTCTTGGTTATAATAAGGAAAAAGTGGAATTATGATGGAATCAATTTATGCCGTGTAAAAAAAGAAGGCATTTTTAGAATTATATTAATTTTTAACTACTGTGAGAAGGAATTGCTTACATGTCAGTTCATGTTAGCAACATGCCAATACTAAAATTAAAATAGTTTATTTGAGGCTTGTCTGGCCGATATTCTGCAGTTCAGCTATATGTTATGCCTTCAAAATATTGTTCTTGCCTGTAGAGTGCTTTTCTGCAAGGTGATCTTAGAAGAACCTTTAATAGAGAACCAGGAAAACTTGGGGAGGTCTGTCCTAAAGTGTTTTCCTCCTTCCATTGCCTAATAAATTGATGCAAAACCATAAGCTCTTGTTAAAAAGAGCCCATATTTGAAAGTGAGTCTCTTATTTTGGCACATGGAATGCAAGTAATATGGCTGCTACAGCAGTCCAGTCTCGTTGTGTGAGCCACACCATGGACTGGGCATTTATCTAACTGTAGTGACCAGTAGAGAAAGCTTAGTAGAAAGAGCAAGAAGAACAAGAAATAGATTGACTGTGAAATACTGTTGTTGTCCTTCATGGTGTGGAGGGTGCAGACTGCATATCCTGGTGATTACCAATATAAGAAAGACAGCTGACTTAAACCTACGTTGACACCAAGAATGTTCAGAAAGGGATTTCTGGAGATACAGAAATAAGAGTAATTTATTACAAGGTAGGTACCTGATACCTTTTAGTCCTTGCATGCCTCTACAATAGATTAACGTTCAAGAAATAGTCAACACTTACCCTATCATTTTGTTGTTTTACTGCAAATTCTGAAGCTCTCCAAATTTTTTCTGAATACGGTTACCAGATGACAAGCCTAAAGTTGCTCCTGCAAACCTGGCACTGAACAGTGTCTATAACGGGCAGCTCCTGAGGGTCAATAAGGAGTTACTTGGGGTGTAAGTGATGGTACGCAGAAACAGAAATCACTTCTGCCAAGGTAAACAGGAAAAGACAAACTGATAGAAATTGGAAAATTAGATCCTTCTCTTAGAAGATACTCTTCAACAACAAATAAATCAGTTCTTTTCCCTAATAGCAAGAGGAATGCAGCTGATGATAAGGTAAATTCAAAAAAGAACTGGGAAGAAAGCAAGCTGCTTTTCTGTTTAAGCGGAGAACGTAGTGAATGTGCAGCAGAGCAGTCTGTTTCTCCCATCCAGACATGGAAGCTAGCAGAGTTGAAAATACCTTACAAAATTAGTATTGAAAGATTAAAGTATTTGTATTAGGCTATCACTCTTTGTCTTGTACTGATTTGTACTCGACTCACGTGATGTACCTCTCGGGGAAGAAGCAAATAAATCATGTGGCCTAAACACGTATTTGGGGCTATACTAAAATGGTTTGGAAATGTGAAGGCACATTTGCTCCTCTGGCATTGTTCCGGTTTTGTCCCATGTGAGTCCAGCAAGAGTGGAGTTCACCACTATCACATGGCAAAGAGATTTCAGGGGGATCTGGAGAAGGCAATAACTTGTAGCTTAGGTGTCAATGGTGGCGTCACAGTGGATTCTGCATTCTGCCCCTTTTTTTCCTGGTGAAATAGATCCCAGTAGTCTCTGGTTCTCTCTTCATGAGTAAATTTGAGAGATGGCTCAGGGTGGGTGAGCATGAGATCGACGATGGTCTGTTTTTCGTATTCCCATGAGCACAAGGCATTTAGGAACACTGCTACACCCAAAAAATGTTGTCTTTTGCATTGGCCCAAGAGTAAAACCTATGTGTGGTATGTGTGTATATGTATATGAGCTAGATTTTTGCAGCAAGGGAAGTGATAGTTCTTTCATAGAATAGAATCATAGAATCATCTAGGTTGGAAGAGACCCTTGGGATCATCGAGTCCAACCATCTACCCTACTCTACAAAGTCCTCCCCTACACCATATCCCTCAGCACCACATCTAATCGGCTCTTAAACACATCCAGGGATGGTGACTCAACCACCTCCCTGGGCAGCCTATTCCAATGCCCGACCACCCTTTCTGTGAAGAATTCTTTCCTAATGTTTAGTCTAAACCTACCCTGTCGGAACTTGAAGCCATTCCCTCTCGTTCTGTCATTAATTACCTGTGAGAAGAGACCAGCACCAACCTCTCTACAGTGTCCTTTCAAGTAGTTGTAGAGAGTGATGAGGTCTCCCCTCAGCCTCCTCTTCCTCATACTAAACAGTCCCAGCTCCTTCAGCCTCTCTTCATATGATTTATTTTCCAGGCCCTTTCTGTTTATTAGAAACAAAGCTGCCTTTAAGCCAAGGATTTTCTGAGGAAAGGAAGTAAAGTGAAAATCAGAGGATTGTGTAAAGATGCAGAATATGGAGGCTCAATTTCAAAAAGCGCACAAGGGCTGGCTTTTAGCTGTCAGGATGTCTTGGATGTGTAGACAGTAGCTGTAGATAGCTTTTTAAACTTCATATTGCTGCTAGTTCACCTTTATTACTATGTGTAAAAGCTCAGTGCAGATGTGTGACCAAAAGACAGCACTGGAAACTTGCAAGCACTTTTCAGATCTAATGGGCAATAAAATGCATTTAATGAAACAGGGTGAACACACAAGTCTTTCAGTTTTGTTGCGCAGTTTAATATGCAGTCAACAGAAAAGTACAAATGAATAAATACCACTTCTCCAAAGCACAGAGGAACTCATTGACCTTTACATAAGAAGTGAAAATAAATTTGCTTTTAAAGGCAAGAAAAGATACTCTTATGTCACATAAATACATGGACATACACCAATAAAGTAATGGATATTTTACCAGTACTAGGCATAAACATGAATCAAAATATGCTAGCAATATTTTATTTAGCTGTAAAATTACATGCAATATGGTTAATACTAAAACCGTTCTTGAGGCCAAAATAACCTGTCTGCATCCCCAGTCCCAGCGGGCGTTAAGCCAGCAGAGATTGCTGGGGTGGACGTCACTGGATTGTCCTGGCAACCAGCTGCACATGCCAGTCCCGTGGGGAGGCTCTAAGAAGCCAAGTGCTTCCTGCAGGAAGCCCTTGGTACTTTATTTTATCATAGGTCCCTGACGTATGGGGTGTATACCCTATGGCTCTTGGCCCCGTGAGTGTTTTGCTCCATGGTTCAGTCTGTCAGGAGGACTGCACTCATCAGGATCTGCTGCACTTTACCTTTGTGCAATGGCTGGGACGGCTGACTAATATTCTGGTATCTTAAGGCAACGTTGAGGCTTGTAACCTCGTTAAGAAGTAGATGATCCAGCAGAATTGTACCAGGAATCCAAACACAGGCCGTGCAACTGCTGCTGCCATTAAAATTTACCAATCTGACCAAAACACACTATATTAATGAAAGGCCTGGTTCTCCACGTTGTTCATTGTGTCTATGTAAGGGTTGCATGCTTATCTATAGAGATGTTGCTAAGATCCTTGTGTACAAATAAGTTTTAATAACAATGTTTCTGCTTCTCTGATGGAAGCAGATGAATGCAGACCAGTAGCTAGCAGAACTTCATTCTCCAGCTTTGACCAGCCTCCTCTCTTCATCAGCATCCTGGGGGAGAGCTCAAATTGCCTAAGGGTTTCTTCATTTGCTCATTTGGTGGGAGAAAATGAAGCGCAAAGATCTATTTGTTGAGAATTATAGTTGTAATATGAGGCATCTGATTGCTGCAAAGAGGGTCAAATGAGTGGAGCAGATTTTTGACTTTTACGTCCTCCCTGTACCATACCTGACCATACCAGAGAAATTATAAATCTAAATTTTGGTGACCGTTTGTTACTCTGGGGTCACACAACTGTCTAATAATAAAGCCTTTTCCGGAAATTAGAAAACTCTATACAACATCGTCCATGTTGTAGTTGAGAAATTTCTAATGCATTTCTTTTTCTTTTTTAGTGGACAGACACTCTAGGAAGTTTTAGCTTTTCTTTGGTCAAGTGCAGTGTGATTAAGTGTATACAGAAAGTACACAAAGTAGCCAGTTCTTGCAGCATTCGACTTTGGCAATTACAGGTCTCTTGCTTACAAGTTTTTACCTCTCCTGTATTGCTGTTTTCTAATGGATCAGCAGCCAATCTCTCCAGTGTGCCCTCGCTGGGTATAGAGCCAGATTTGAAAAATAGAATTTGTAAAGGTGTTTATGAGGGATGAAGTTTGCACCCTATATAAGATAGTACTTTTTGAACCTCTCTCTCTTTCTTGGTCTTGTTTTCATGCACTAATTAAAATGTGAGACCACTGTCTATAAAGAAAGAATACTGCTTTCACAGGGCAGAAAAATGGGAGAACTGTCTAAAAACTAAGCGTAGGTTTCCAAGAGGGCTTATCTATCCTTAAGTATCTATAAATTAATGTCAAAGTTCAGTAGTTCCAGTTCTATCTGCTGAGCAGTTCCAACAATTCAGCCTTATGTAGTTCCAGAAATAAGTTCATGTTTCTACTTAGTCAACGTTAACTTCCTTGTGAGCTTTTGAAATGGCAAGTAGCCTATTTAATGCTGACACTGATAAAAAACATGTGGGATCAAGTTAAGCTTTTTGAACTCTAAGCACTTCACTTCTTTATAGGAATTAATCTTCATAGAAATTATTTTTTTCTCAGCCATGAATGTATATGTTGGTTCCATTCAACTATAGCAACACACAGTCTTTTGAAAGGATGTTGCCCCAGGGTAGAGAGTTGCAGAGTACAGAGTTGCTAAAGGTCATTAGCCTCAAGCTTTAGCTTACTAGTTCTGCCAAAAATTTAGTCACCCATTGTGTTCTACACCTCTGGCACTTACTAGCTATAACCTGGCATTTTGTATATTTTCCTGTGTCGTCTTCCTGTCACTAAAGAAGTTCACAGAATTTTTTGCTTAACAGGGTGTGTTGGAAATGACACATGTAATCAGCTTTTTAGGTTAAAATACCTCTCTAAATTTCTAAATAGATACATCTTTATAAGAACATATATATTGATTGTAACCTTTCACAGCAATTACAGATATTTATTACTTTCTAACAAGTATCTAATTTTACTCATCTGTATAAACATTTTTATTACAAAAGAAACATTTCTAAAAACCTATTATTTATCACTATATATGGAGTTTATGTTAGGCAAGTCAATCTGCCTCATATTTAAAATCTTTTTTTGTTTTAAGGTGTTTGTGTTTGCATATTTAATGACAAAAAATGGATTCTTTACTAATAGCAGTTAATAATAGTTTTATGAACATAGTGCTCTTCTGTAACTACTTTTCATTTTAACAAATGTTGTAGAGTATTAGCTGCTTCCTGCTGTGAGATACCAGGCCTTATGTATAAATTTGTTGATCTGTGTGTCATCTTAAGTAATAATCTGGCAAGTAAATAGTAACAAGGCTAAGTAAACAATAACTGCCAAATGTATGTAGCCTAATTTATGTGTATCACAATTCTTTGTTTTCTATTACTGCTAGTGTTCTGGCAGCCTGGAAAAATTAGTATCTTGGAGCCTGCTGTCTTCTATATTCTTCGAGGAACATGGGCTTCACTCATTTTCTCATATTTTTTCATCATGTTAGAAACAGATGACACGTAAAGCCCTATATCCACCAAGTTCTTTGCTTTCTCACAAGACTGCCAGAAGGAAACTAAAGGTGATTGTCATTATACCCATTGACCGGTATGAAATAATATCGGCTCTAAGCAGAAATTCCTAGGTTGCCTGGATAATGTTTTATGAGGAATTACTTTATTACAGGTACATAAACAAGTGATGTGAAGTAAAAGCCTATTGTAAAATATAATTGCTTTTCCTGTCAACTGCTGATAGGGAAAAGGTTAGTCTTTGTAACAGGGCATGTAGTCAACTGGTTTTGTCCATTTTATGACAGATTCTTGTGCAGTACATTCTAGGGACTAGTTTATTTATTTATTTTTTAAAGAAAGGGATAGTAAGGGAAGAAGATGAAAACTTTCTACTCTGGTTGGTACTCAATGGTATATACTTACTTTTTGTAGATCTATGAAGGATGCAAGATGCCCAGACTTGAGTGTAGTATGTTAATTTGAGCACAGGACCACAGGAAATGAAAAACTTAAACCAAAAGCACGTTCAGATTTATTGAGCCATTTCAAGAACCAGTTCTGTAAACTAAGCAGGAATAATTTTCAGCAACTGCTAATGAAAGCAAGTGTGTTGGCTTTTTTTTAAATTATTTTAGCTTTAAGAAAGTTAAGCCTATACAGGAAATTAAGAAGCAGCGTGAAGAAATGGAAATGGTATGTTTAGAGTTTAAGGTTTCATGTTATCATGGTGAATAAGGTGGTGGTGACTGATCTGCTGCAATTTTTTCATAAGCTGGTGGAGCATCAGGTACCTATGGTAAGGAAGATGGGTGTGAAAGATTGAAAAAACAACTGAGGCACAAAAAAATTACATTAAAGATGCAGTGAGCTATTTACCTTCATATCAGATATGGTACTGCAGCTTAAAATAGCTGAGCTCATTCATGATGTCTTTTTTCTAAGGTTAGTTTTTGCCAATATGTTTTGCTAATATGTTTGCTAATGTTTTTTTCGTTTTGCATCAGATTAATTTCATGTGGTTTTTATCATTCATCCAAAGAGAGAATTTTAAAATTCCAGGACAGATCTTTTTTAAAAGGAAATGTATTTTTATTTGAGAATTCAATATTGAAATAATATTGAAACTTTTCCTTAAGAGTTTTGATGCAGGTACGTTGTCTTATTTCCAATGTTAACAATTTATGCAGTTTATTTAAAATTTGTTGTAAATTAGCCTTTTCCCTATTCTAAAACTGTTTAAACACACCCGTAACTTGACATATGTATTTATCAACTAAGTTATTTCAACTCTTTAAAATTACAGGTTTGAATGTTTATCTTTCCATAATGAAGCTAAAGAAGCTAAAACCTTGAAGTTTTATAATGTGCCCTGAAAATCCTTGTCAGGATATAGTGTACCAAACACAGCCCATTTGTACTTTGTCAGAATGGTGGAACATCTATTAGGGAGATGTCTGTTTATTCAGTATCCTTCAGCATTCAGCTGTTACATCATTTTAATAGATTGCATAATGATGATAGAATTTAAGAAGGAAGGTAGGTGGAAGAAGAGAATTTTTTAAAAGACTAATTCTTAATATTAGTCTTAAAAAAAACTTTTCGCAGTCGAAGTTGTGCAAAATACTACTTTTTAAGTTAGAGGTATTGAAGACCCAATCTAGAAGCACACCCCAAGAAAGAAATCATCAGCAAGTGACTGTTTACCAAGATTGTCCTACTATGTTGTAAGTAAAAGAAATCTTGAGTTGAACTTACCACAGAATTAAAGTTTCTGTACTCCTGCAGAGCCGTTTTGCAGTCCAGCATTGTTCCCTCACCTACCACGGTTCGTACTGTGCCCACACTAGAGCTTTTGCTCTGTGACAGTTCATAAAGAAATATGGGGAAGATGAAAGGAAGAAGAGAATGTTAAGTTGGAACAAATTATGCATCATTTAATATTTGACAGCACATTTACAGTATGCCTTAGCATCTGAGATTAGGGCCAGACAGAAGGCCAGCAAGTAAGAGAGGTAATCTGCCTATCACTTTTTGCTGTCTGTGCTGAGACAAACTCTCTCTCCTGTATCATCCAGTTACATTGCCAGAAAAATGAAGATCACATATTTTAGGTCAAGGACTGCTGCAGGAACTGACACCTTCTCGCATACCTGAGCACTTCCTTCCTTTTATCCCACCCATTTCTTTCTTTAATCTCCAGCCTCTTTCTTTTCCATTTTCCACCATTTCTTTTGTATATATTCTGTACCAGTTCTCCCCTAGCCAAAAAGCCTAGCAAAAATTCAGTTTTCACAATCAGAGAGCATCAATCTGCAATGAGAAGGAATTAAAAAAGAAATTGTTCTTTTTGCCATGACGTAGAAAGCAGGCATGAAAGAATTCTTGTTTGCTTCTTGAAGGTTTTTCTGAGTACTTCATTTTTGCAACATTTCACTCTGAAAGTTCAGGTTTTATATATTCTGCCAGTTGATATTGTATTGGATAGATCACTGGAAAGGTAACAGGACAGAGTTGTTGGAAACAGCAAGGAAATGGATTTGCTAACATAGATAAAAGGTATGTTTTTAATTCCATGCAGTCACATCCTTTTTGAAATAGGATAACTAAAAGAAATTTACTGTAAAACATACAATTGGATAATACTTTAAAGGACTGACAGTCGCCTCCCTTTCATAGGAGAGAGGGCAGAACTTCAAATGCAAAGCTTTGAGACTTCTAACAACAGGTGTTATGAGAAGGATTGTTACATTTTTAAGTACTTTTTAAGAGACACAAAGTAGAATTTTTTAGAAGTAGTGTTTAGAAAGCAAACCTCAAACCTGCCCTGCTTCTTTGTAAATCTAAAAACTGCAAGTCAGCTTCTATACAAATAAATCATGCATCACTCATAAATGATTACAGTATTTACTTAGTTACTTGTAGCTGTTATTTTTCTTATATACTTCCTAGATTTACTCTAAACATATCTGTCCTTATTTAGGGGTAAGCCTTATGAGTAGTTCATATGTTATTTTTATTTAAATGAAAATACACAGAACACATCTTGGGTTTTGTGTAGATATTAAATACAATGCTTCCTGTAGATCAGTTTTTCCACTGATGTGTTGTGAAAGTTGGGCAACTGGCTTCATCTCCATGTGCTTCTGCTTCCTCTTACTCCTTTGCCTGGCTTGCAAGTTCTTTGGTCATATTGTGTGGTTTTATCTGTGCATATCTCAGCGTATATATTGCCGAGTTAATGAAGTTGTGTCACAGATTAAATGTCCTCTGCAATGACGTAATTCCACTAATGATAACATGTTGTAAAAATAATAGCATGCTAGAAAGTGAGCTGCCGTGCTTACCCTCAGACTTTTATAGCCACTACGTCGTTTGTAGTACCAGCAGCCAAAGATAAGTAAAATTGCCAGCACCAAAATGAAGAGTCCAATACCCAGAGCTCTGTTGGCAAAGCAAAACAAAATAATTACCACCAGAACTAGATGCATTCTTCTGGGAGCAAGAGTGATTAGAGCAAAAGTTTGTATCAGTATCCTTTTAACAGCGGAAGGCATGGAGCAGAATTTACCACAGAAAAAAGATGAAGTATCAATAACTTCAGCCTGGCTCTGTAGGTTAAGCAGTTAGCTAAATTAGCTTCCAAGTTCTTAAGCCTTTTAAAAATGAGGAATATATTGCTTCTAAGATAATAATCTACCAGTGACTACTGCTTCTAAAAAAATCCCTGCCTGTAAATCCAACAAGCAGCATTGTGCTATTGGAAGAGAATGTCTCTGCCACACCTGCAGAGACACAGCTCATGTTTATTTGCTGAGAAATATATCCTAATTGCATCATATCTTTGCACCACCACCGCTGGTGACAGAAGGATTTTTTTGGTACATAATGCACTACACAACCTCAAAACCTGAATAAGAAACTTAATTATTCATAAAGACCTCTAAAATTCTTTAGTTCTTGTTCCATGACACACGAGGCAGAGTATTGATGCCAGTAGGGCATTTTAGGGAGTGTAGACTTTGCAATCTGTGCTGTAAGACATCCTTCCTACTGCTTACTGGGGACTTTGGAGAAGGAGCACAGTTCCACTGTATCAGAAAGCAAGCTGACAGTAATTGCAGCTGAAAGGAATTGCAGTTTCCTGGTCACAAACCCCCTCCGCCCGTGCTAATATCCTCCCTATTAAGACAGGCAGAATTTACACCCCATTTTTCTTTCTTCTTTGCATATACAGGAACAGAAAAGTCTGCAAAACACCTAATGGGAAAAGAGGACAGGGAAAAATGACCACGATTCAGGATAAACCCATTCCTAACATACTTTTATATATCTTATATCTGGTTGCCCTGCAGTAATTACCACCAGACTTTTCCATTGGGACTGGGGACTGAGCTATGTGATTTATCAAGGACTTTTTATATCTATTTGCTGTTGTTTCCACTGACTCACAGTCTCGTGAAGGAGTGTTTCCTTGTGACCTAAGAAGCCTGAAAGAAGAGGCAAGCAGTTCGTGTGGCAGAATAGGCTATCTTTTTGTCTGTGCTGTTTGAAGCATGAAGCCCCTTGGAGCCAAAGGAATTTTCTTTTTCACAAGTATCTGGATCTTGCAAGCTGTAAGTATCACAAATACCTGAGAGTATATCACAAATACTTGGAGAGATGACTTCTTGAAGCAACCGCTGCTTTTCGACATTTTGAGACTGCTTTCTGCTTTTTGTGTGCTGTCTAGTTTTAGCCTGTATCCCCCACAGAAAGTATGTCATTTCTGCAGTTGGTGATTTTAACTGCGAGTTAACTCCTTCCCTGCCTATTCAGAGGCTGGTATGAAAAGGGTGTATGCAATTTCTTGCAATAAAATTGCAGCTGTGCTATTAGGAATTTGGCTTCAAACAGCACAGACAAAAAGAGAGCCTGTTCTGCCACACGAACTGCTTGCCTCTTCTTTCAGGCTTCTGAAAAATCCCAGAAAAAAACCCAGAGAAATGGTAAAATACCACAAAAAAGCAAATGGAGACTAGGTTACTGGCCCCCCACACACACTGCGAGGCATTTATTTCTCTGTGTTCATCCCTGGGCAGAGAGAATAAACAAAAGCGTAAGATCTCTCGTAGTACTTCCAAAGCAGTTCAATTTTCCCAAAGAAAAAGCTGGCTAGTCATGTCTCAGCGCTTAAAACTAAGCACACTCACCTATAACTGCCATGAATTCCAGGGGCTGCAACTGTAAGCCATTTTTCTAGATATGTGAGGGTAAAGTGACTCTCTCTTTCCAGTACCAGAAGAGACATTCAGGATATAAGCACAGATTCCTAATAGAGGCCAGTAACCTAGTACAAGAAGTACATTCCACATACAGATATCCCAAGCACATTGAAAATATTTGTCTAAAGTAATAACACATCATCAGTGGGATGGTGTCTCTAGTAATCCAGAACCCAACATATTTCATTGTAAGCCAAAACTAAGAAAGTATTAGCTTCAATTAGTCTGCGTAAGTGAAGTCTCACCCAGAAACAATTTACTGGGAGTCACATTTATAGGATATCGATGTCTCCATTTGCTTTTTTGTAGTATTTTACCATTTCTCTGGGGTTTTCACTTATATTATTCCTTAGAGTGAGACAATGTCCCTTTGAGGTTCTGAAGAGATGTGAATCTGGAGATAAAACTTAGTGTAAAGATCACCTTACAACAGCCTCAAAAGAAAATTCTGAGTAAGTCTCAATAAACCTGGTAATTTTATTATAAAGGTTAATGAATTGTGATCATATGATCAAACTCTAGCTTCTTGAATTCTGCAGTTATTATTTTTCTTAACCATTGATGGTTCTTTATGATTCTGCAATGACAAACTTTAGAGACAACTACAGGATATCTAAAATGCACTCCACCTAGATACAACAGTGACTTTTCCTGATGCTATTTTGTACATTTCTTTCAGTGTAAAACCAGCTTACACATGAACATAGGTTTTGCTTTATGCTTACTCTTCTGCTGCCACATAGCTGTGTCCTTTCCCTCTGAAAAAGTTGCCATCCGGATGGTGGTAATTTCTGGGCATTTTGTGAGCTTGGTCCTGCTAAAACCTACAGGATAGAAATACAGTACCTTAATGCAACAAATAATTTGTTATCTTTAAAGCATAACATTATCAACTTTTTTGTTTTAATGGGAGTGTTTTAGGGATAGGAATAGGATGTCTTCAGAACTGAGTAGATCCAGATACATATGCAACTGTCCCAATTTAAGACAAAACTCAAAACTGTAACTATAGTCTGCATTTGAATATTTGCACCTGAGTCCAACAGAGAAGAATTTGACATGGTCTCTTTAGGTACTAAGCAACGGCAGACTTCTGAAGTGAAATCTCACAGGAATACAGAAAGAAAGGCAGTTTACTTGGACAATAAATACCATTCAGAAGAAGAAAAACGAATATTGTCAGTACAAATAGTTGCTTCTTTATTTCTGTTATTCCCTGTAAATGCTGGAGAGCCAGCTGGTTTTCAGCCAGCATAAACTCACAGAGATGTGTTGATTTTCAAATGGTTATACTAATTTGTGTCTGCTGACAATCTATACATAGACATGCAGGGAATTTAAATTATAATCTTAATTTCCAGTTTTAAGGGAATAATCACCCTACTAAAAGCAGTCTGAACAGTTAAAAATCAAATCGACTAAATATAGTGAAGAAGAAATCCACAAGTAATTGTCTTTCTGTCATTTAAATAGCACAACAACAGATCCTACTTGATATTATCCAGCTATTCTACCTACCTTACACAGGTAAAGTACAAAACCCAGTGACGTTACTGAAGAGAATTCTAGCCAAGGAAACAAAACATTTCCAAAGTTCACTTAGAGACAGTCAAGCCCCTTCTAAAACACAACTTTGAAGCAACTTAGAAAATTTTGGGTAGAATAAAAAATTGCAAATCTTACCTCCTTCAGATCAGCGTTCTGTCTGTTAAGTGAAAGGCACGTACAGCTTTCTTTTCCTTGACTTGGTCTGTTTTTTTCTTCTTTGATCTGTTCTCTTATGACTATCACGAGTTTAAATTCCTTTCAGTACAGCTTCTGAGTGCATTAATTAGCATGAAAGAGGCAAGGAGACAACTTTTCATTTTCTTCTTACAATCTGTATCCTTCCCTCCTAATAAGCAGCTCAAAAATCTGTTATTTCTTCATTTATTACATATCCCCTGAGAATTGGCCCAAAACCATTTTACCAGTCTGATCAGTACAGCTTCCTAGAGCAGGCAGACTACTTCTAAATTCAGACATGTTTTGATTTAGGACTGATTGTTTGTGAGAGAGGGCTGCTGAGGTTCAACTATAGCTTTGTTTATGCACACTTTTTCAAACACAGTTTGTAACGTGGAAACTTGTCTAATTGGACCAAAACTCATAGACGGATCTGCTGTTATACTGTGATAGAAGTGTCTTAGATTAGGGCGAGTGCAGTTTAATTTTGTTCAGGAAAGCAAATGCTGCAACAAAAAGAGAGTCTGTCCCACGGGCTGCAGAACTAACGAAGCCTGGTTTCCTATGGATTTGTGTGAGTTGCCCATTCTCACACAGCAGTAATTCCATTTACAACACCAGTCATGAATTAGCAGTCTGTGATTAATTCAGAGGTCTGAGTACTCTGATGGACCAGAGTATTAGTTACTGCCAAAAAAAAAAAAAAGCTGCAGGAACCATGTCATTTATCCCAATTAATCACTAATTTGATTATTATCCCCTCTCTATCTCTATTGGGGCTCTATAATATATCCACAGATATGTATTTTGGTATACCAAGATTTTTTTAAAATCTGAAGGATTCAAACTTAAAGCTTTGACATTTTTGCTTATCTTTGAAGCTGTGAACCTGGCTGTAAATGTGGTTGAAAATGGCTGACAGACTCAAAAGTGAAGCGCAAAGAACAAATAGCATGAGAGATCAACATCCACTTCCTTAGGAAATCAAATGATAATTAACATCAATATTCTTAGCCAGTGCAGGCCTGGGAAAAGCCAGACCATTTTTCTGCTTGAGTGTTTTGCCTAATTATGGTAAAAATCTGTTCTTTCTTTGGCTATTTTTCGATGGTGGTGCCCAGTGACAGGACCAGAGGCCATGGGCACAGACTGAAACACAAGAGGCTCCAGCTGAACTTCAGGAAACACTTTTTTGCTGTGATGGTGACTGAATCCTGGCACAGGGTGCCCAAAGAGGTGGTGGAGTTTCCATCCGTGGAGATACTCAAAAGCCATCTTGGGCATGGTCCTGGGCAACCAGCTCCATGCTGGAGCAGAGACGTTGGACCAGATGACATTCAGAGGTCCCTTCCAACCTCAACCATTCTGTGATTAACACCAGAAGGATCAAATTGCTTTTGCTAGACTCGTTAATGTTCGAAACAACACATTTTTTGCAGAGGGTGAAATAAAGGGAGGAAGAAGAATGAGGATCATCAACTTGCTCATTTGGCCAAATGGTTCGGTGTTTCTCATATTATCCCAGATGAACTCAATGGGAGTTTCAAGGGTGAAAGAGGTGTAGGGAAGGTTTCTGTAGATACCCATGCATGTAAAACAGTAAGTGTACACTATTGCGGTCTCTTAAGGTCCCAAGCACCATGCCAGCCCTCGTGCAGTACTCTGAAAATGTCATGGAGCTCATTATGAAATCATGTGTTTTCCTCAAGAAAAGCTGCTCTTCTGGGACAGGATCATGACTGAAGGGTACACTTAGTTCTTGTCAGGATCAAAACTGAGACATGCAGGATGTCCATGTGATACCAAAACCAGCCTCTGTCCCTTCCTTGCCTCAAGCAGTGTAGAGGGCAAAATGTCAACTGATTTAATATTTTCTGTTCTGAATGAATCTCTTGTTAGTAGTATAACAAGGAAGGGAAAAAAACCCAGCTTTGTCATGGATCTGTGGTGCCATCTGGTATGTAAATACACAATGCTGCGATTGAGAGATTGGATGGATAAGAAGGTGAAGCACCATGTTCTGGTTATGATCTCATTGTTTTTTAACAAAATCTTACTTCTCTGAGGTGGTGCTGCTAACTCTGCCAGTATGAAGTCACCGGAATTGATGTATAGATTCCACAGTTGTTACCTTTTTAAAGATAACATTTCAGGAGGAGAAGAGGATGGAAGAGGAGGAGTATTTTGGAGAAACTCCAAAGCAACCCAGGCCATTTGTGATAGCCAGCAACGTGTGGCAAGCCTAGGACACTGATGAATCATAGGTATGAAATGAATGCTTCTAGTGTGACTGAAAATCACATCCTTGACCTTTTAAAAAGAATAGCAGTTGGTTTTGTGCTATTGGCAGTGTGATTCTATCTTTCTAGGACAAGATCCTGGGATTTTTATTGCTTAGTTTATTTCATTTAATTTATAATCTTTATTTTTCTCTGGTATTAGAGACTTCCTACAGCAGACAGAACAAGGAAGCACAAGTACCTTGACACCTGATTTAGTAAAGACTTT
Organism: Tringa tobata; assembly: GCA_033628505.1. NCBI lineage: Eukaryota > Metazoa > Chordata > Aves > Charadriiformes > Scolopacidae > Tringa > Tringa tobata. The sequence goes on along the minus strand of JAHREE010147234.1, from coordinate 108,008 downwards.
AGTTTTGAGTTTTATGGGAATTTCAGTGGAAACTCTCAAGTGTGTCAGTGCTAAATTTACACTAACAGTAACACAGTACAGCAAGAGTAAATAAGGAGATTATACCCCTTTCAGTTGATGCTGAGGACCCTCGTCTCTTCATGGTTTGGGGATTTACTTTGGAGTAGGTATTATCTGGCTTCCAGGGCTGAACAGTTCCACTATAGGCCTTTTGAGCTTTTTGAAAAGAAGCTATTCCTCAAATTGCTGCTGCCTCAACTGCAGGCACCTCCAGGAAGCAATGTATTGTCCTGTAGACTGCCTTGCACGGACACCATTAATATGGCATCATCCTGAAAGCCTGGTTCATGAAAGTAAGTTCCTGCTCAAGTAATTTCCAAGTGACACTGTGGTCCTTAGTGTCAGACCCATCTCCCTCTGCTCCATCTCTGAATAATGTACGGTAAAGAAGGAGTGGTAGCCTTAACCCTGTAGCAGCTATGCCAAGAGGATGCCATGAATACAGTCGTGCCTGTGTTCCTGCACCTGGATTTTCCAAGGAAAAAAGATTGCATAGCTTTCTGGGAGTGTTTTTCTTTGTTGCTACTTTTTCTGTGGTTGACTGGAGGCTCTGAGCCCAGGGGATTGTTCAGGTTTATGGGACTTTCTCCATGAGATGCATGATGACCCATCATGGGTGAAAACCTTTCGGATGCAGCCGGCCACTATCAAGGTGAGACTGAGTTATGATTTTCTTTGCATGTAACTGCAGGAGGCCATACCTGGATTCAAGACAATGGTGGGGCTTTCTAAAGCTTCACAGCCCTGTTTCAACCCGTGAGTGGCTAACTGGATTGGGGTGAGAAACTCCTTGCTGGCGAGCTGCTGATGTAGGTCTGTGAGGCCATCTCAGAAACTCTTTGTCTGAAGGAATGAGTATAGGCAACACTGACTACATCATTAGCAGCTTGGAACAAAACAGCCCTTTGCATGTAATACCTCTGGTAATAGTCCAGTGAAACTTAATTTGGAATATTTCTGCTACAGCTGAAGTAAAAGCAGCCCCAAAATGAATACAAACACTCAATACTTTTTCTGTGCTATTAAACAGATACATAGCCATCAGCTGACAGTGTGTCCAGGTTACTAATACTATTCTGTGCATTTAGCAAAAAAAAAATAAATTATAAAAGAATGGCTTTTAATTTTTCCCTTTGCAGGGTCATGGGATCCTCTTCAGGCTGGAGGAGACCTGGGGAGGTCTCCAGCCCCAGTCACTGCCCGGAGCAGAGCCAGTTCTGGGCTCAGACTGGGCTGTTCAGGGCTTCACCCAGTCTGGACATGAAACCCAAAGGATGGCGAGAGCCCAACCTCTCCTGGGCTTCAGCCCCATAACTGGGTTGTCCTCAATGCTCCAGCCTCAGCCTCTCGTGCTTCAGTTTGTGCTGCTGCCTCTCACCTCCTGCACACACCACTGGGAAGAGCCCGGCTGCGTTTTCTCCATCCCTCCCATCGGTGCCAGGGATGCTGTGCCCCAGAGTGCCCCCAAAGCTCCCCCCCCATCCTGGCTGAACCAGCCCTGGTCCCGAAGCCTCTCAGTGGCCCTCTGCTGAACTCCGTCATGCTTATCAACTTCTTTCCTATATTTGGTGCCCCAAAATGGATGCACAACTGTGGAGCAGATCAGAATAACCGCCTACCATGATCTACTGTCTCTGGCCCTGTTCATACAGCCCAGGATATCACTAGCCTTCCTTACCCCCCCTGTCAGATGTCAGAACATACAGAAATTGGTGACGGGGCTTGTAAATAAAACACAGAATTTTAACAGAAAGTCAGAGGTGGAAACTGCATCTATTAAACATCTCGCTATTCCTCACACACACACTCCCCAAACAATTCCCCTTCCTTTCATTTTATAAAATGAAGAGTTATTTTAAGTATTTAAAGACTGCAGAAGATTGAAGAATAATGCTTTCTGGAAAAATCTAAGTTTTTCAATTCACGTGATTGGAAAATGTTTTGTCAGAAATTTCATGGCCTTGCTACAAGACTTTGCACACCCAGTTGTGTGCCTTCCAATGTGTATTCTGCAATCAAGCCCTCACAAATAGTTGATTAATTGTGTCTTCATTGTGTTACGGTTCTGAAGCCTGTACTCATGCTCTGTACAACCTTTCCTCTTCTAAACCAGAAAAATTTTATTTCTTACACTTTGTCTTTAGGCTGTGTTTCCTTAACCTTTCTCATTCTTGTTCCCCTTAATTCTTTGCGACTTAGGTACCCCTTCCAGTTCAAGCCTTGCAAACATCATTACCTCCTTATGGAAAGATATACCATACCATGCCAGAAAGATATTTACTATTTTTAATGTAGGGTTGCACTTGGGATTCTCACGTGGTTTGAAGTCCACTGTAGCCTTAGGTCTCCCCCTGTTATTCATCAGTCCTTCTCCATTTCATTTGTGCATTTTGCTTTTTACTTCTGATATTTAGGACTGCCTTTCTCTTTACTGAATTCTATTATTCATGTAACCTCCCCCATTTATCAGGTTTATTTAGTTATCAGATTCTAGCCCTGCTCTGTAGACTACCTGCAAGACCTTTAGCTCAAAACTATATCCATGTCCTCTTGCTTTCACATTCAGCTTGTTTACCAAAAATACTGAGCACTACTTCCCTAAGCTAAACATCCGTGAGCTCATGCCTCTTCCTATTCAATAGTGACAGTTGTAGTCCGTATCTGTGGGGAGGGTTTCTCTCTGCTGCATACATGCTTCGTAGTAATTTCATTTAGACTATAGTTTCCCTGGTTTGCTTATCGTGGCTTCGTGGGACTGTGATGAAGACTTATATAGTCAAAATGCAACTTCAGCATCAAAATACTATGATAATGGTTACTGGTGTTGTTTGCTTTCTTTCTCCATTTCAAACATTCCTATCCAAAACTTCGATCATTTTATAACTCCTACTAATATTGAGTTTGGAAAAAATAAAATACTTCAGTATGTCCTGAAATGTTGTAAGATGTCTGATGTAGTCACACCACTACATCATGCTCTTGATACCTTCTGTTTTGAAGTTTCAGGAGATGGAGGGAAGGGTAGGCTAACGTTGACTTTTCTGGTTTAGTATTAGCCTGGCTTTCTCTTTCTTTTCTTTGTTGGAGTTGATCTAAAGAAACTAAAAATCCAGCTGACAGGACAAGAGTGGCTCCTGCCATGTAGAAGCCCACTCTGTAATCACCAGCCATGTCCACGATCAAACCTGGAGAGAAAAAAATGATAGCAATGCGATTGGCAGAAATCAGGCTGATGTGAATTAGCTCAGCAGTGTGAGTATGTCCTCTCATAAAGGGAATTCGCTGGCTACATAACTGTCTTGCAGCTTTCTACATCATAAGCATATGGAACGTTACCCCATTACAGCATTTTAAAATTTGAAACACTAGTCATGTCTCATTTACTTTGCATATGTGAATTGCTAGTAAAACAAAATGCTATACAGCTTGAAGCACTTTCCAACCAAAAACATGGCAGACAGCGAAGGTAACGGCAGAAAAAAACCCCAAGTCACACAGCTTTGTGTCTGACTAGCCCCATGTTCTGTAGTGTAGCTGTCATGGGTTGCTGCCCTTTGGACCATAAATGTACAGCATGAGACAGTATAAAGAAGGAAAGCAGAGGCCTCTGCTGGAGACACAGTTGGAGAGGTTGCCTGCACTGTTATGGGCTTCCCTGTTCATCGTTGTACAAAGAGTCACCAACGTTAACAAAAGACCCTGGGTTTTACATAGATTTAAGCCAACCAAAATACCTAATGCCGTGGTGTGCAGTACTGGAAAAACAGCAGTACAGCAGTAGTACTGCCGCAGTCTCTGTGGTAGTGTCAGCTGCTCTGTGGGTACAGTGGCAGGCTCATTTGGGGGCTGATGAAGGCTGCTTGCTTGTTCTCTCACTGGAAAGTTTGTCTACATTTCGTGTACTCCCTAGCCCTCATTCCAGTATCAGTACTGTTAGGCAAAGGAACTCTGAATCCAAATCTTTTAGATTTTTCTCTTAAAGTAGGAGACGAGATCTCAAGAAGAACTTAGGCTTCCCTGTTCTTCTATACCTTCTTTTCTGTTTACTATATATGCACAAAGGGGTTGAACTGATCCCCCAGTAATCAGTACTACTGACCAGCCACTGCATAAATGTCCTGTTTTCTTTGTATTTCACTCAGATCTTCCCAACATAGTTTTGATACTGTTCTGTTCTCAAAGTCTCCATAAATCTCTCTGGTTCCTATAATTTTCAAAAGTGAATTAAGATGTTCCAGTATTCAGTGTGACCCATTTGCAACATATTACTGATGTCATTACCACAAAAGTCACTGTAGTGCGTGAGCAGTGGTCTTTGGATGAGAGTCTGGGATCTCAGATACACATTTTACAAGTCACATTGGTCATTTTTTCTGCCATATCACTCTGTAAAGTCCCTACAGCTTGCAGCTTGTTTGTCTTGCATTTTTCCAAGATGACTTTGTCTCTTTGCCAGCCCATAAATCCATGTGCTGTCTTATTGTCTGCTCTCTCTTCCCACTGTTTTTATGGTCTGCCTCCCCCATCTATTATATTGTTTAGCTCAAATGCTGTCTGAAAACAGCAGGCATCTCTGTGAATATTTCCTTGAGGTTCACGTAGCCTAATGCCTCAAGCTGTTCGATTTGACCTTCTGTAGAAACCCTCCCAACAATACCAGCTTTTATACAGCATTACTAGTCTCAAATTTCAGTTTCTTCTCTGAAAGTACGTATCTCTGCTTGTCCCAAAGGTACACTTTCATAGCAAGACCGTGGGGGTCCATCAAGTGGAATTCTGTGGGATTCAGGAAGGAGGAACAACACCACGTGAACCCTGACATTCTTCCCTCCTTTCACATTGAACAGGTATCTCTAAAACCACAGAGATGAGAGGGAGCGAGATATTTTGAAGAGGAATTAAACTGACTCTTTGTTTTTATATACTTCTGGGGGTACTGAGGTAAAAAGTAGGGAAATTTGGATCCAGATCCAGATTTTTTTAGTTTGGGTTACCATTCCCCTCTCTTCTTGTAAACTGCATTTGGCAGAGCATCATCTTAACTTACCAGCAAGAGGAGGCCCCACAAAACCTCCAGTGCTTCGAATGAGCATGAAAAGCCCTAGAGCGCTGTCAAAATCTGGCATGCCAACAATATCTGCTAGCACTGTAATGTGAACGGCGACTGTTGTACCAAAGAAGAATCCATAGAAGCCAGTGAATATTGCCAAGGACAGGTAATTGTTAGCCAGGGGCAACAGCATCAGGGAAGTACTGATGAGCGTAATTGTCATTGTCAGCAAATGAACGGTTTTGGTAACATGGAGGTTGGCATACCAGCCACACAGCAGTCTGCCTGCGAAGTCCACCATAGCCAAAATGGATAGGAGGGATGCAGTCCACGATTCATCTATTCCCAGGCTGTAGCTAAGTGGAACTAAAAATAATGGAGGGACAAAAAAGCTCATAGCAGCTAATATGCCAAAAATGGCATAAAGTACAAATTCCGGTCGCCTCACAAGCATCCAGTTGAAGGTTTTGTGTGTGATGGGAGACTTGTCTTCTTTGTCTATCCTAGATGCACCATTGCCAGGTGGTGTCCCAGTTTCAGAATGGCTCGCCTCAAGGAGGCAGCTGCTTGCCAAGGGTCGCATCAGTACTCCACAGACACAAATATTGAGTTGGATGCCACCTATGATCAAGAGGGCACCTTTCCATCCATATTGACTAATCAACCACTGGAAGAATGGTCCAAACATGAATGCAAAGGCACATTCTCCGGCACTGGCAATAGCATTGGCCAAAGCTCTTTTCTTGGAGAAATAATGGCTAACAATGCTAATGGCTGGCGTCCATGAAAAGGAAATCCCAAGTCCTGAAAAACACCAATACAAATAGCACCAGTTAGACACTATTGAGGTGGTTTGAGAAGGTGGAAATTAAAGCTTTCAGGGCTCCTCCATTAGCAAAGTCAAAAACTGGTAAAAGAAAAACATTTTTGTTCTTAGCAGAAGCATGAGCTCAGTTGTACTATGTGTAAGAGTGTATTTGAGGCATATGTTCTGTAAGAATAAGCCATATGCTCAAGGGAAAAAGCAGGAGTATGAAGTATACACTATTATATTCTCACTGTGGTTTGACAAGTTTGCCACTGGATGAGAAACCATATGGCCACGTGGTTGAAACTAGGCAGATCTGAGAGTGTCCATGCTGTCTTAAGGCTGGTACTAGATCAGATCGCCTGGCTAATCTAAGCTGCGTTCAGGGTAGAAAGGGAGGGAGGATGTGAAGGAAGGAAGCTGGTGTATTACCTCTATTTGTGCTTCATTTTCTTGCCCAACTGCTTTGAGCAGGCTTCAAACCTCCTCTAACTTACAGTGATTTTAATGGCTCCCTAGAAACTATTTGGGAGCCCAGGACTGCCAAAGGGCTCAAATTCCAGACATTTTCTCAGGCATCCAGCATGGAACTGGGAATGGTTTATTTTATTCCCTGCCGGCTTTGCTTCCTGTTCCAGGAAAATCTGCTAGCTGTTGGAGACAACTTTCTGGCCTGTTTTCACCTGGAGTAAAGGAAAGGACTGGAATCAACTGAAAGCCCGGGCCTGTGTTAAAACATAAGATTATTTGATAGAAAATACAAAATTTGAGATTTCTGTGTCCTTGTGCTTCAGCATTTTTCAAGTTCTTTTAAACTTCCACAGAGCTCTTGTCTCTCAGTAAAAATTAGAACACTTTTCATTTTCTGGTTGCATATAATTTGCAGGTGAAAATTACTAGCATCTAGTTATTCACTTTATCTGTCATGGCAAATTTCTAGATTTCTAGCACAAATTCTTACTTTCAGAGTGGGACAGGAAGGACATGACCTTTAAAGAGGATTGCTGGTTCTAGTTGCTCATAAAATCAAAATAGAAATCAGATTTTAAAATTCCTACCATTAGCACCCTTGAATAAGGGCTCTGAGTTGCTGGTGAAAGAAATCCGTAAAGCCAGAAAGTCATACCCTGTAGGAAGCCAGTTGTTGCATACATCCAGAGCATGTTCAGTCCAAGAAATCCCAGTGCCATTCCTGAAAAGGCCAGGAGTCCTCCAGTGATCACAACTGCCCGATGGGTGTACCGTACACATAGCGAGCTGGCAACAGGGGCTGAATCAGCAGCAAAATAGGAGAAAGATAGATATGTTAGGAACATTAAGCTGACTGGCAGGACGGAACAATTGAGTAAAGCATTTGGAGGAGAAATACCTTTACAGCTTGTCTCAAATAGCCTGAATTTTCCTGGACAGTGGGGGTCAATCAATATTTTAAGATTGGATCCTTGCTGAGAGGGAAAAGACTGCCTCTGGGCCACAGATTTTAAAATATATTCAAAATATGTGGGCTTTTTTAAAGGGAGGGAGCATTCAGTGCCTTCCTCGTGGAACAGTTCTACTGGGTCTCATGTAAGAACACAACTAGAGACATGACAGAAATCCATGTACCTACCATAGAGAAGGCCGAGGGGAGACCTTATCAGTGCTGACAAGTATCTAAAGGGTGGTTTGAAGGAGGGAGCCAGACTCTTTTCACTGGTTGCCAGTGAGAGGACGAGGGGCAACGGGCACAAGCGGGAACATAGGAGGTTCCACTCAAATATGAGGAAAAACTTCTTCACAGAGAGGGTGACAGAGCCCTGGAACAGGCTGCCCAGGGAGGTCGTGGAGTCCCCTTCTTTGGAGATTTTCAAGACCTGCCTGGATGCAGTCCTGAGTAACATGCTCTAGCTCTGGGCAATCCTGCTTCAGCAGGAGAGTTGGACTAGATGATCTCTATGGTCCCTTCCAACTCTAAAAAATTCAGTGAAATTCAGTGAAATTTGAGGAGAAAATGAAACCCCAGCCATAGACTCGCTAAGTTAATCTATAAAACTTGTATTATTAAGAGTGTGTTATTGATATGGCTGGCATGAAAACTTTCTGGAGAAAACTAATCTTTATCTTCTAGAGCTTTGCAAAATCATCTGTTCATGGAATTGCAAATGTTTTATAAAGGACCAAAAATTGAGGTTTATTTTTAGGTAATATTTTTCCAGGAAATTTGCAGTTCATTTCTTAAATTTTTATTTCAGTGGTAAAGTTTTTCCCAGCAGTCTTCAGGATCTCTTTAACACATGAGGGCAAAGTTGCACCAGGTACAGATCTGACTTGGTGCAGCAATTACAAAAAACCAAAGCACTGGTCTCTAGCCACTATGTGGAAGCACCTGAAATGTTAGGGATATTTTTGCTTAATTAAGGGTGGGTTACACTGCCCGGCTGGTTTTCTATCAATCAGCGTCACAGAGTTAAGGTCAAGAGCTATCAAAGGCCCTCCCTGTTCTGTGGCAAGAGTTTAAAATCCCAAGTGTAGGATTTTTTTTAAATAACCATTGCCACTAGAGGGATCCCAAGTAACATCTGACACCACTAGTTGCCGGTGGCATTTCGCAGTGCAAGCAGGGAGTCGGCTCCCTGTCATTTATTAATGTTCCAATGGAACTCAGGAGTTCGGAGATAAAATGAAATTCAGTTAACAAGGACTATGCTTATGGTCATGGTCTGGAAGTGATGAGACAGGATAAAGCATATGCAGTTGGAGAATCATACATATGAGATGAACAAAAGAAGGGAAAAGTAGACTCAGGGTAACAAGAGAGATCCGTGGAAGTGCTTAAAGACAACAGAAAGATCTGCAGTTGGAGCAAAAATACTCCCAAAAAGCAATTTGATTTTTTTTTTTTTTTAAAAAAACAAGGAGGAGAAAAAATAGGCAGAAATTGAACGTGGGGTAGCAGGAGGAAGAATGAAGCTAGCCACAGAACTGGAAATGGAGAAGACAGCTAGGGTCCAGAGCCTGAAAGGATAAAGGGCAATACACAGAAAAAATGCAGACAATGGAAAGGGCTGGTAATCACAGCACAAACAGGAAGGTGCTGGGAGGTGTATGTTTGTACCGAGAGAGGGCCTATATGTGTGACGGGGAGAATCCTTGCTGTGGTAAATTGAACAGCCTGGTGCAGGTGCAAACCGCAAAAGTAGAAGCACGTGTTCTCCTCCCGCACAAGACACAGAGCTGCTGCTGAAAGGATCCAACTGGGAAAAGTTAATAATTCAGTGATCATCCTTCATGCTGAGTCAAATGACACTGAAGGTTTTCCAGAGGAACATATTAAGAAAGACTAAGCCAGGCCAGGAAAGGTGCTCAAAGAACTGGAGGCTCAGTTGATCTTCAGCAGAAAGTCTTCTGGTCCCTATAAATGAAGCAAAGGCAGGAGAAGATAAGGAAAATTACCTACTGACCTGAGACATTATGAGCTGTGATACAGAATGGTTTTGAAACGTTTGGCCATCAAGCTGTATTTACTGAAAAAATATTATTTTCATAGGATTTCAAAGGATGAAAAACAATTTCTGCTGAAAATTATAGCTGCCTTCTTTGAAGTAGGCCAGCCTCACACCTGGCTAGGCAAATACAGTTTTGCTGGTTTATTATTTAATATTATTTAATATGCTCTATCCTTGATACAGTCCTATATAATGTAAATATATATTTAAAAAAATACTAAAAACTCCCAAAAGAACCCTAACAGAAAATAGTATCACGACAGGTCAGTGATAAGCTTAATTTGTAAACCAGATTCCCATTTATTCATTTCTGTAGTCTGTGAAATAGGTGGAAAAGCAGGTTGTTCATTAATTTTTTCAATTAATTATTTCTGTCAGGATGAAACAAGCTCTAATACTGTAAATCAAGCACCAAAGATAGCAGTTTATAGAACTGATTAAATCTTTTAAATCCATGAATTGCTTTATCTTTTCGTTTTGATGTTGAATTACTGTTTTGTTCTTCTAAATACATTTTTAAAGAAAGATCAATTGCTCATGATCTTTGGAAGTACTGCAGTTACAAGCAATAATACTGATAGGTGTGGCCTGAGTAGGATGCATATAATTATACAGTGTCTATGCAATGAAGCGTGTTCCCAAACAAAATTATAATAGCATTTATTACGTAAGGATACATACCTATTGCAACTATATAGTTAGTTATATGAGAACATGTAGAGCTGACTTTAGAAATTCTGTATGGTTCCTGCCTGCACATGTTTGGAATCTTCACCATAATGGCGAAGAATCAACCAGTTTACAAGAGCACAAAGGAGTCTGTAACTAAAGAGTCAAATGCAGTATGTTTGATATTTTTTCTTCCTTTATTTGGTGAGATGTGGTGTTTGTCCTCATCCCATAGCTCATTGCCTTTGACCGGGACGCTTCACACTTTCTTCCCTTACTCTCTGCTCACTTGGTCTTGTCTTCCTGATGCTTTCTATAAATGAACTGATTTTTTCTTTTTAACACGGTGAGTTGTCTGTTAGATCAATGACTTGGCATCACTCTAAGGGGCAAAAATGAGAGCAAGAACTGGCAATACATGGAAGGAAGGGGAATTTTGGTGAAGGCAAAAAGGAGAAGTGGAGGGAAAGCAGGACTCAGATGCACCATTTTGGTAGCAGAGGACTTATCTGCTAGGCAGTCCTTAAGTCTTAAAGTATTTTGGAAAAGTGATAGTCACTGTGAGATCAGTGAACTTGCATAAACTGGTTTAAGAGCTTGATCCAACAAGCACTGCAGTTCTTAGGATTATGTCCAATGAGTTTGATTCAAAGCCTGTAGGAAAACTGAATCATGAATCTATGTATGTGAAGTTCTTTAAGGCAATCAGATCCCTGTATATACATGGACTCCTTATTAACCCATTCCATGTCTGAGGCACGGATACATTTTTATGAAAGGAAGCAAATGCCAAATTTCTGTAGACACAGAAGAAGGAAGTGGGTTTTTTTAATGAAGCTTTTAAAAAATTCTTGAGTAGTTAAGATAATAAAATAAAGTGTTAGAGGAGAACTTCTACCTACCTCCTAAATGAAAGACGGCAATAGTTACTGATGTGATCCAGGAAGTGGTGCTTGCAAGTCCATCAAAGTGTTGCTGGATTTCAACAAAGAACAGACCAAAAGTCTTGAGGACGGCAGCAGTGAGGCCCATCACCATGAACGCTGACACTACCACAACCCAACCATAGCCACCATCTGGTGGATTGGTATCGTTGGCGTGCATCTTTTCTAATTCTCAGATCTTCTCTCAGATTTTTTTCCTGGGGTGGTAGTGATGGTGGTGAGGATTTTCAGCAGATCTGCGAATTATTAGAAGGTCCAGCGTTAAAGAAATTAATTAAAAGATTCTAGGAATGGCTTACACAAGTAATTACCAAGTGAAAATACAATATGCATTTCAGTGGTTTGATTGAAAATATTACCAGGGAAACAGATGCCCCAGGAGACAAAAGGCAGAGTAGAAAGTAAAACAAAGGAAGTAAAAAAATGAAGAAAAAAAATAATTCAGTAATATGGGTAGAAAAAAGAAGCATGCAGATATGGAAATAGGAGAGAAGATAATGGGAAAAGAAATGATGCAGACACTAAGATTTTCAAAGTCAGGTCCAGGATCCTACTCATTCTAATAACTTCAAGAACCTTATCCCACCCACTTTTCAAGCCAATACATTATAGTAAAGAATCTGAAAATTAAATGCCTGACAGGATACCGTACTTTCTAATGTTCTTTGGGCATCGCAATAAACTTCACAAACTTCAAAACCATCAAGGCAGTTGTTTGTACCCATCAGCCTCTTGTCACAAATGTGTGTATGGATAAAGCATAATTATATATGTGTGTGTGTATATATATATATATGTAAGTTGCTCCTATGAGTGGTATTGCTAGTGTAACAGAGTAAGAGATAGAAAAAATTAAAAGATTCATAACCTTAAAAAGGCAGAAAATCTGTCAGTTTCAATCTTCTGCATAGCCACATAAATGGAAATAAATGGAAGCTACTTCAATTATGTGGAAGTTTGAACCTAGTGGACTTTCCATTCTTGCAATAGCAGCCTCTCTCTCTCAAAGAAAGATTTTACCTTCCATTTGGCAAATACCAAAATGACATTTAAAACCAAAAGTATTCAAGTTGAATGTATTGACTATGGGATCCTCTCAGCCTTGATACTGTCTATTTAATCATTGCATAAGATCCAGGAATAGTGCAAACCTCTTTTTTTCTTTTTGTGCTTGGTCTCTAAATCCCATGTGAGGTTGCAACTTTGACTAAAAAGTGGGAATGTATAAACTTAATAGTAACTCTTGCTCTTGTTGTAAGCAATACTCTAATTCAGAACCATGACAGTGGCAATAGGTCTTCTCCCTGTGTAAACAAGATGCATGTAATTTGAAAATGGTATTCAGCATGTAACTGGGTGTTACCCTGGTCTCTGAGGAGTGTTTCAGGGATCCAGTTTTAGATATGGTACTGGACATCTGAACACTCACTGTGAAACTTTGGAGCTCTTGGCCACATAATACTATGGATTCTAAAACTTTACATGGAAATACTAGATGAATCTGTGCTGTACGCAACATTGAGGATCACCAAATGGTCCCTGGCTCAGGAAGTCTCCAAGCTGCAAGTAATCAGAAACTGGGAGGTATCACTTTGTGTTTAGTCTATTCTTAATCTTAAACATCCCCTTTGGCCTGAATCAATATAGCCATTTTTAGAGTGATTTGCAAGGAACACTGCGTAAGAACTTCAGGGTCCTCAACGTTTGAGCATTTATAAACATTTATGGCTCCAGCACCACAAAGCATTTTGCCAAAATCAGGCACATTCCTTGTGAAGGCATATTAATTGGTAAGCATATCTTATTAAAAGCATAACTGAGGCAGCGCATTTCTCTTTGGAAGTTTTGTGATAACCTTGGAGTAACAACACAGTGCACAGAGGACACAGGATCTGCCTGAGAGAGGGAAACGTTCCTACTTTCTTTTCTTTTTACTTCATGGACACTAAATTCTGAGTGGGCATGTTGTATAAAATGCAGAAGACCAAAAAAGACATGGCACAGGAAGCAGTTAAGAGGGAGAATGTGAGCTAAAGATGGCTAAAGATGTACTATACTTACATTTATCTTCCCTGTGTGCAGCTGGGAAAGAGGAGGGTTAAGAGAATCCATACGACTAGAAGCCATCAAGTACAAAGCAGCAGGCACTAGTCCTGTGGTTTGCCCCACCTGAGGCACAGGATCTCAGGGAGACCAAAGACAGGGGTGGGGGAAAGATGTCGTTGGAGCGTTGTAGGGATCATAAGCAAAATCATTCTGCTGCCATGTGTCTGGCTCAAACTTTGGACTAACACATGCCCACCGGACACATTTGCATGACAGACATAGCCAGACAGATTAATCAGTTACACAAGGTCTCAGACAATATCCTGAAAATCTTCAAACTCAGCCACAAGAGAGGGGAAATGCCTTGTGGTTGAGATCTATATTGAAGGAATCTGGTTTTCATTCCTACAGTTTCCAGGCAAGTTGCTTGATCTTGCTGTGCTTCTGTTTTCTCAGTTGTCAAATGCAACCAGGACTTTCAAAGGTCATGAATTTTGTGAAGTTGAAAAAGTTAGTTGTATTAGTGCCCACATACTATAAGAAAATACAGAAACTAGACAAGCTGTAGCCATGTCTTCGTACGTTGCTGGGCTCAAGTGGCATGGTCATAATTTGTTTTGAGGCACTGAAGAACGTAGAAAAGGATGCAACACTCAGGCTAAATGAGCCTGCCGAGGCAGAGTGATACTGATATTACTGCACTCTGCATGGACATGCCTGGGCAAGGGATTATGATTTCTGCCGCAAGACAGATAGAAGAAATCCTGCTACTTACCAGGCAGCACCCAGACTAAAAGAGGCATGATAAAATCTACTACTTTCTGACACCACCCAGCACCCTTCACCTTCATTAGGCAAACTCTGCCCTAGGACAAGTAGAAATCAGGCCCTGATGCTCACAAGACTTAAGTAAATAGTCTTTTTTCCTGACCACAAGTGCATCTTCTATGTCATAGCTCAATATTCTGCCTCCAGTCCCTTTTAATGATCACAGTGTTACATGCAACTCTAAAATGATATTACTATTTCAGTTGCATGATTAATTAATGAGGCAGTTATCTCCCAGGAGCCCTATAGATTTGAAAGCAGTGCAGCTACTACTGTAGTGAATTGCTAGAATACCTGAACAGAGTAGAAGAAAGCGTAGATGTTGCAATGGGTGGATATGTTTTTTTCTGACTCCACTCTTCTTTCTTCTCTCCTTCACTTGAAAGTGAAAGTTTACTACAATTGATAAAAAAAAAAGCTGAAAAAAAAATCCAGGGTTTTGGGTTTTTTTTGTCTTAGCTATTGAGTAATGGTAAATGGTAAGGTTTTTTAACGTCTTCATTGTCTCCTCTTGCCCCTGAAACCAACCTTTTAAGAGAAAGGAGGAAAAACCTGTAGGGGAACTGTCCTTTCTGTTGTGCTTGGCCACACGTAGGATCCCTCAAAGAATGTAAAGCCCTGTCTGGAGGCATTACCATCCTGCCTAGCATCCCACTGCCTCCTACATCCAAGCTTTCCCATGGCAGCTGGAATGGATGTCCTGTGAGACAGTGGCTTCAGTTCAGAAAGACAGTGCTATCGTCTGTGCTTGGTGTGTGTCCATCAGCAAGAGCAAACAGCTCTGCCAGTAGTATCATTCCCCTTATGGCAAATGTGCCAGCAAGAACATGCAGGCAAAAGTGCAACCCTTATCTTTGCAGCTGGATAGCTACAAAGGCACTTTCTGTGGTGCTGGGAATGTTCTTCTATTCATGCTCTGCAAGTTCTCCGAGCTATTTCTGCTTTTATTCATGTCAATGATTCAGAAGGTTTATCAGACAATAATAAAAATAAATTATATAGAGCTTGTCCGACTGCTTGCATTTTAGGATGCCATATAAACTTGTGAAGACTGATACTTATGTTACTTGGCTATCTTGTGTTCCATGTTCTAATTTGCATTTTACAGAAGAGCAAATGTGTTTAATATATTTGCTGCAAATTGCAGAACAACTTGGTGGTGGAATGAAGAAAAGACTGTTGTTGCCGTGAATCTGAGTTCTCTTGTTTCATGCAACTTGTACATAAAGCTCCGCATATAACTCTATTCACTCTCTCTTAGAGGCTAGGCAGTCTCCCTGTGAGCTGGTGATACTTAGCACTTTGCAGAAACAGGTTCCCCAAAAAGGAAAAAAAGGCAAGTATTAAGTTTTTCCATGCTTAGATGAAGAAATATGACTTGCTGGTGGGGGTTTGGTTTGGGTTTCCAGTGCAAGCATAGTACTTTACCTTGGATTTGGACTTAAAACAAAAAAACAAAAAACCACAAAAAAACCCCCACACTTGGTGTACACAAAGGCAAAACTAGTTGTACCAAAGGCTGATATTGGGACAGGACTGCCAACGACTCTACCTTAAAGTAGGAATTCTTCAGCAAAATCAACTACATAAAACTAAATGCAAAGTAGATCTTTAGTAAATTGACAACAGATTAACTAATACCTTGTTTCAATTGTTGTATTAGAAAAAAGATGGAAAGAAATGCGGAAATAAATTGTAATTTATGCTGAAACTTGCTTCACAAGCATGTCTTTGTGCACAGCCAGGGAACACTTACTCTGTACTTATTCTGTCACACTCAGATACCTTCTGGTCTTCATCTAACACTCAGACTGACTCTGCTGATGCTCTCATGCCATCATAGCTTCAGTATTTGCCGCCAAAAATACCATAGAGCTGTGCTGGTTGCTGCTCTTCAGACACAGATTCAAGAGGACCTTTTAATAAAACTCTCCTTTCTAACTTCATTAACATCATTTCAGTAAGAGCCAGTCTAACAAATATGATCTATAACACAATTTACTGACAAAGCATATAAGGATCGAAAAAAGGGGCTGAATACTCTGAGCAGCCACTTTGAAGCAACAAAAATAAAGTATAAAGAAATTACCTTATTAAGGTTTCCCTGGCTTGCATGGGATATGAAGCTCTTTCTTCACCTTCCAGTTGTATGTAAGTTCTTGAATTGTGTTGCAAACCACCGGGTCATCTTACTCATTGTTCCTTGTATGCACAGTCTATCTGAACAAACCAATCTCTCTCTTTCAGGATGGGTAAGCCGTCAGATTTTATAAGAATCCCTCCTCAAAAGCCATTTGACTCCACCTACACTCAGAAAAACAAAGTTCTATCCTGACTTGAGATCAGAGAAATCAAAATCAAGGATGGGTGGAGGGAACAAAAGAAGGCTTGAAAATTTTATAAGATATCTGAACTTTACTTGTGCTAGACTTGGACTGCTGTCCACGTTTTTTATTGAACTCAACTACTGGGGCCACCAGAAAGTTCAGATGTGTCAGCCGACCTCAAACACCCCAGTGTTCTGGGGCAGTTACTGCCAATGTTTGTTCAAATATAAAATTCGTATGTGGCTTCTCTATGTGTGCTGTTGAGCAGATGCTGGCTGCAGCCAAGCATCACAGACCCTGCAGCAACTACAGAAATGACAGGAAGCTCAAATATCCTCCCCAGGCCCCAAGCCTGTAACATGGACGGTCAGAACCTTTTTCCATATCAGAGCAGTCCCTTTGTTGTGTGATTTGGTTTTTTTTTTAAGGGCCCCAAGTCTTTATATACTGCTGGATCGCATAAAGCTTTTATCTCCTAGCTTTCACTGCTGATTTATTGTAACTGATTCTGTGTTTCCTAACAATTTGCCTTGCCCTAAGCTTGTGGTGGCTACAGGCTGCTATTGCAGTGGCTGGGGTGGGGGGGAAAGGGTGGGTTGTTGCAGTAGCTGGTCCCTTTTTGTAATCTTTTTATTTACATGCTTGTGTGCTCACCTTATGACTACAGACACAGAAATCTGTATAGTCTGTGCCAGTTAAGGGGAAGTATGCATGTACACATTAGTCGGTTGATTTGTATAACGGCGAAACAGATATACTTCATATTTTGGGGGCATTTTTGAAGTGGGAATTCAGCAAGCTTCTGTGGAGACTTTCTAATTTTCTTTCACTGGGAGGATTTTCTAGGACTGTTTTGTAGGGCTGGAGAAGTCAAAAGCATGGCAAAGAAAAATTACGGGGTAGTTTTTGAAGTGTATTTAAGTGTGTGTTGCTGACAGAAAGGTTGCTGCTATCCCTTCTTCACCTTCCTGCTACCATGTGGGCTTTTATGCAATGAACCAAACTGGTGAACTGACCCAGCCGGGCAAAACACTGTGCTGTGGCAGTTCCTCAATTCAGAGAAATTCATTCATGTGTGCCTTCACATTACAGAAAGGAGAAAAAATGTGCCCAGAAATGAAACATGGCAGATGGGGTTGCTTAATCCAGAGGAGAAACTCACATGACAGTTGTAGCACAATTAGTATATTCACACACCCCATGAAGCTATGAGCCTAGAAACTCAGCCTTATAGACAAGGAAAAGGTAGGTGGCTGCAGTGGATGATAGGAAGAATCCTATGAGGAACGATAACTGAACTGTGGACTTAAAGACGGGTTTTCACGAGTAAGTTGTCAGCAGTGACACTGGTCACATCTCCCTTCTCCTTCATTCCCGCCCTGGAGTGATTTGTATGCTGTGTTGCAGCACAGCTTCAGTCTAAGAAGCCTGAGAATCTGTGAGCAGAAAGCTGTCTTCATGCTGGATTTTCTTAAATCCTGATTTATATAAACTGGATCGGTAGGTCTGTATCTTCCACAGGGTTATTTCACCTCCTAACTCTGTAGGCCTGCATTACTTTCTGGAGCCCCACTGTGAAAAAAATAAACTATGTAGTGATTGTATGTGCACAGATGGCTGACACTAAGCTATATTGTCCAAACAGATATGCCTATGACAGTGACCATGACAAACAAGACTACATTTCTCACATAGTTACAGCTGTAAACTAGCTGGAGACAAGCAGCACTCCAAACATTTTGTTGATCGTAGCAGAGTTGGAGCCTCTGGACAACCTGTGCCAGTGTCGTACCACTCTTATTGCAACTTCCACCCCCTAATACCTAATTTGAATTTTCCTCACTGTAGCTTATGACTTTGGCCTTTTGTCCTTTTCCTGTGCCACTCAATGGAAAGCAATAGACAATTCTTCATATGCCCACTGCAGGCCCACGGAGGGTTTTGAAGTCTGTTTTGCCAGTTGAACTTCTGTTCAGTCCATTAGAAAATATGACAATGTAGAAAATGAGGTAGAATGGAGAGCCTAGTGAATGAGGACTTGGCTTGAAACTGCCAAGTCTAGGAACTACTAAATAAGGAGGATATGCCACGTAATCAAAATGAGAAGGTTTCCCTTAGTAGTTTGTATCCATGTTTTGATATCTGTTTTAAATGCATGAGATGTGTTAGTAGTTAGGAATCAGTTAGTCAGCAGTCAGATAAAAAGAAGCCTTTAAAGATTAACAACCTCAGAGGTTTTTCTTGTATCTGGTAAAATATAGGACAAGAGCAGGACTCTCTGTAGTAAAGAGTCTTGGAAATACTTCCTTGCAATTTTGAGTTTATTCATTAAGAATTTTTCATTGTTCCAGTACTATGTCATTTTTTACTCATGGAAGTTCAAGTCTATAGACAAAATAATGATCTCTGGAATAGTTCATTAGTAAATCCACCAGATTATTTTTTAATATAATATTCACCAAAATTATTGGAGATTATGTGCAAAGGAATATTGTCATGGGTTGTCATGACTGTAACTTAAAACCAGAATGGTCTTATTGAGAGTACACTGAATTTTCACTTTCTACAATCCTTCCTACTACATACATTTAATCTTTAGTCATATCATTTAGTTTGGGTTATCCAGAACTACTATTATGAATTACTGCCATAGCAGCTTTTGTTCAGCTGATCAGGCTCAAATATTATTTTAACCATTTTCTGTCAACGTATGGAATTTTTATGCTATACCTGCATCTTTGTACAGTACTTTAATCATCTATTGGTTTTCTCCACATTTTACATTTCAAAATTAAATACAAGCCTCTCTCATTTCTCCTTAATAAAGAAGAAAAAAATGTAGACTTCACTTCTATAAACACTACTAGCATTATTTCCTCTTTAGCATTTAAGCATTTTAGAATACTTTTAAGAGAGCTTTCAGGTTTCCATTCATACGTTGGGGAAAACAGGTGTCAAGAAGAGTCACTTCTGTTCAGATCTAGTTTGTCAGCTCAGCTTTCACCGAGGGCTAGCTTCCACTTCAAGTGCTTGAGTAAGCACAAAATATGTTCATACGCAGACTGCTACAAGAAATATTAGGTGTGAAGGAAGTGAAATGAGAATCTGCCTGGAACATCTGTACTTCAGAGAATAACAGTGATTCATGCTTAGGAAGAGATTATGCTTAAATTCTGTCCAATTAAGTCATAAAGAATTATTTAAACATTCAGGAGTTAGCTGTGTCTTGGCTTTTACTATTAGGCTAGTAGAACAAAATTGGCCAGGGTTTAGACAGAAGCTGGCCATATAGGCTTTTTGAAATGCCTTTTTCTCATTAATATCAAAACTGAAATTAGTGACTGTGTGGTCTGCTGCTGTAAATGGTTTCAGCTCCATTGATTTCAAATTTATTTCCCACCTTTCACCACCACTGATTTCTCAACTGGAACAGGCCTGCTTTTGAAGAAGATACAATGTATCTCTCCACTGACTGCTGAGTATTTTTGTAGTATATGTAAGATGTAGTGCATGTAAGAAACAGGTCTCTGGAGCTTAGTTCTTATTTAAATAAACCCCATAAAGGTAAAAGGACAGCCTGCCATGAATGTACACAGAGGCTGGGAAAATCTCCTGGTAGCCACCTGTGCTCGAGTCAGGGAACAGATGACTTACAAAACCATTCCTCCTGCATTCAGCAGTCCTTGGTGGTGATCAAGCTCGTCCCCCTCCCTGGACCTACCAGCTCTTGTCACATACACACCCTTTTTTACTGACCAAACCTTTCTGAGAGCATTATATCAGCAGATAGTAAGCCAAGATAAAATACTGGCACATCACATGATTTCTCAACGAAGAGAATATTCATCAAAATGACTGAATTAAAATGGTTGTATCTTTGGTCTGTGGTGTTAAACGATGGCTGATGTAAATATGGATTGTCTGAACATGAATTGTTGGAGGACTGTGTGTAAGAGAGATGTTAGCATGGGAAAGGATTGGGAAACAGGCTGACATTACTGCCAAAACAGCTGACATGGGGTGCTAAACCAAACCGGGTAAGAAATGTGAGTGTGGACAGACTTGAGGTCTTGAATAAAAAAAAAAAGAAATTAAAATTACTGTGATTAGAGAAGGAGAACCAGGGCAGTGATTCGGTTGCATAATGTTGTTAGGCTGATGAAGGAGGTGATTTCAATGCTTGTGTTTTGTGGAGATGCGATAGCTGGCAGTGACAGCTGGCAGATATCGGAGGGGCTAAAGAGCAGAGAGAGGCAGTAATCAAGGGACTGAGTGATTAGGTTTTGACAGAAGCTGGCAGACTGTACAAGGTGAGATATTTAATAGATAAATGAAGAATAAATGGCTTATATTTGGACCTGATTCCAGTTATCCTATCACGAGCTTAGCAAATTATTGCTACGCAATACCGAATGCTTACCAAGTTAGCCAGACAAACATTTTCAAGCTTGCAGTATACAGAATCAGAGGCAGGCCATAGTTAAGGGTTGGGGACTGGACTGTGGCTAGTAATGGCCAAAAAGCCCCCTTGAAGACAGGTTAGAAGACAGTTTAAGATTGACCGAACCTTTTCAGGCTGGGAGCAAAAGAAGAAAAAGCCTTCTGTCCTGAAATCACAGCAGAGGGTGCTGACCACTCCCTTCCCCTCTCTCTAGGATAACATCAAGCCCTGGCCTCCCTTTAGTAACAAAGGGAATGCTGTGCCTGCGTGGAAAAGGGGACAGAGAATCCACAGGAAGGAGGGTGACATAGAGCTTGAACTGGCTATGAAGGGAGGGTATGTCTATCTGAAGAAAGGTTGTTTGTTTTATTTTTTGTGAAGCAATAACCACTCCATTTTCTCTATGTAATTATTGGCTGCAATTACAGCTCCCATTACAAAATGACAGGGTAAGAAAGAGAGGCAGCACAGAAAATGAGTACTGCTAAACAGGGAAGAGGGGAAAGCACTGCTTAAGCTTATCCAAACAAAATGTTTAAGTACAGTGCTGATGCAAACAACAGTCTATCTGTGCCCTATCAATCTACAAACTGTGGGTGGTTCTTCCACTTCCAGTTTTGAAATGAGTGACCAGGGTTTGAGCATTCTGCTTTAATTATAGGATGATGGTTAAAATGCCTGACTCTTGGGTATGTCTGGAGTGTTGATGAGGCATCTTCTGTCCTTGTGTCTCAGGAAAGAGATGGACATAATTGACTAAATGTGCCCTAAATGTCCTCTGGTTGATATCTGGCAAAGATTTTTACCAGGATTCAGCTGAGAGCAGAGACATCAAGGGATATAATTAGGCTGCCCGTGGCATTTTCTTAAACTAGACTACCATATGCAATGCCGTCCATGGCTAGATGCTGGATTGCAGAGTTATGTGATAAAGTGAGGCAATAAAGACCAAGAATAAGAAACACAAACTTCCTTAAGTGTGCCTGCATAGAAGAATTCTCAAAGTGAACAGCAGCTTGTATCTGAATACAGGCTACACAAGACTGCCCTATATTTTTACAAGGGTGGATTCTTGCCCTGAGTTCTTACAATATTCTTCCTGGTTTCGTTTTTAAGACTAGGATAGCTACAGATAGTGAAGGAGAACACCTGATGATTCAGAGCAATACCAAATGCTTACCAAGTTAGCAAGGCAAACATTTTCAAGCTTGCAGTATACAGAAACAGAGGTAGGCCATAGTTAAGGGTTGGGGACGGACTATGGCTAGTAATGACCCAAAAAAAACCCCTTGAAGACAGGTTAGAAAATTGGTTCAATATGAGCTTCCAGTTACGACACTGTGGCTGTAGGAGTGAAGTGACTGAAGGGTATATCACCTGCTGCCTGAGGGAGGAGTGAAGATCTAGTTCCGTTGCAGCAGGAGGGCTCAGATGCTCGATGGTCCAACACTGGCTTCAGTGCAGGGAAGCAAGATTTTTCCAAACCCACAGGTGTCACTAGGAAGGGCTGACACAATAGGCCCTGGTAACTCGGGACATAAAATCTGGTTTCTCCTCCTCACAGGGTTTCCTACTTCCTGCTGAGTTCCAGTTTCACTGAAAGCTGGTATAGAAGATTCTGCCTGCCAGAGAAACTGTGGGACACTGAGTGGATGGCTGGAACATGCTGTCATGACAGAAACAGACTCCCGAGACTGTTGAACAGAACTGATGCTTCAAAACTGTGACAGCATAATTATGTTAAAGCAAACAAACAGCTCTGCCTCCCTGCAGGGTAGCAATAATTTTACCTTTGTATTTGGCACTGGTGTAGGCACTGGAATACTATTTCTGCATTTGGTTCAGTAATGCAGGAGAGTTACTGGAAAATTGGGAATCACCAGAGCACATTTAGGAAGAGGATGAAGGGACTGGAAAAGTAACAGCTTATAAAGCTCAAGCTTGAAGATGAACTTAAGAGGAGTCTTGATCTTGATGTATTCATTGTATTTGTTACAGAAATCCTGTAACAAAGGGATTTTCAGCTTATCAGTCAATGATGTAAGAGGATCCAATGGATGGAAAACTGAAGCTCAGAAATTAGTACCACATTTGAATGGAAAAGATGACTATGGGAACAACTTACTAATTATTTGATGGTTGTTTCATCATTGTTTATTTTTAATCAAAACTAAATGCTTTTCTAAGACAGTGTTCTAGTTACCCTAAATACCTGATGGTGGCCCTAGTTCATATTTGTATCCATTTGTTAAGCAAGCATGCTACCCTGCTATCATTTAACTTGGTTTTGCTACTAAGTTAGAAAACAAGGCAGACCCATAGTCCATCTGGATGAGAGACTGCATTTTCACTTTTGGTGCTTAAAACATAGTTTACAAGTATAATTCATGCTCAGTGGACAAGGGCTTTCCCTCTGTTGTGAGCTGACAAAATGAAGCTACGTGGATTGCGAGATACTAGGTTAAGCATCACCCTTCTTTACATAAAGTCAAACCAAATCTATGCTGAATCATTTGTTTGGAAATAGGATCCAATTATCTCAAATTGGTCATTCCAGCCTAACAGAGCAGTAAAGAGCACTGTATTTGTTGATGTATTTGACCCTGACATTCTAGTCATGTCAAAACGTGTATGCACTATACTTCCAGCTTAATTCACATTGCACAGTACCCTCCCAAATGCTGTGCTCAGAACAGATGATAAAAGGGCTGTCGGTATTCCAAACATCAGAAGCCTTTCTGATCGAAAGCAGAAAATTACTTCTGAATTTTTAATTGACAGAATATTAAAAATTGTTTTGACTTGTAGAGTATGACTGTCACCAAAATCAGTATAGTCATGTCTGTTTCTTAACTGAGTGGTTTTTAATGTTCAAATGTTGCCCAAAGGATGAAAGGAAAAAGACTATTAAGAAAAGGGTGAACTTCTTTTACAGTTCTAATCCTCAAGTAAGCATAGAGCCAAAATAAATGAATGATGTGTAGCACCTATTTTCTCAGATTGTGTATTACCCACTAGATCAACCATGTAGGGCCTGTTCTGACATAGTCAAATCAAAATGCAGCAAAATGTGTTGCTGAAGAGGAACTGCTGCTTAGATGAGTTTTTCCAGAATGGTGGCCCCCATTACTTTAGCAATGATGATATTAGACATGAAATCAAAATAAAATATGAAAATCAATACGTGGTTTCTTGTTTAACTTCTCTATACAACCTTAGGACCTACTTAGGAATTTCAGAGGAGAAATGCAAATCTATACTGAGCATCTGGCCACATCTTTCTTTAAAACCACATCGTCTAATATACTTTTCATATTTATATTAGTAATCCTACCTTACTCTCATACAGATTGTTAATATGACATTTTCAAAGGGCAGCTTCCATTCCATCACATTTTGGGGAGCTTACATTTAACTAGCTTTGGTTATTTGTGTCGCAAGCAATTCACTGGACTAGTTATGCACTTGTAATTTTAAGAAAACTTTTACACTGAAATTTTTCATAGTAGAGCTGCTGCTAATGTAAAATTTACTTCTGAGAACTGAATCTGGGGATGTGTTTGTCTGCTTGTGAAGGGGGAGGTAACACAGGCAAGTGGAACAAAAGCATGAAGGACGAAAATTTGAGCAAAACAGAATAAAACATAACAGAACTATGTTACTGGGTCTTAAATGGAGTAGCATAATCTGGAGTTGCAAGTCATAAATTGTAAGCAATAATCTTGTCTGTGCTGGGGGGTGCAGTGAAGCAAATGAGAAAACTCACTAAGCCGCAATACGGAAATTCACTAAAGCACCTGAGTTGTGCAGAGGGCGTAGTCATCACCTTTCAGCGCGCCGCTCCTTCAGGCATTTCCATCCCAAAGGGTGTTGCAACTCCTGTTAGAAATCTTCCACGTGGCAGAGGAGGCAAGGTAGCAAGCAGTAACACTCAGTGTTTATCTGCATCACTGGATATACTAAACCCGCCGTTGCTCTGCATCGCGTCACTACACTTTTTGCTTCCAGATTACGTACCAGAGCACAAAAATACAAGTATCATTCAGGGTATCTTTAAGGGAGCGGCCAGGTACATTGCAAAGCAGTGTGATAAACGTAGGACAAATGACCATCCAACAGCTCTGTCCCCTCACTCCAAGGGGGATGAGAGCAGGCAGAAGCGTGCTCCCTTCGAGAGAAGCCGGTGGAGCCCTGCAGGGTTGATGGGCCATGCCACAGCTCAGGCCCCCCGTCCTCACACGTGTCCTCCTTGTCATGGCTTCACCAGAGGCTGCTCTTCACTAGCACCTCCGAGAGCTACTGTGCTTCACCCCGGGCTGCCCGAGCTCCAGGGCAGTGCTACAGCTGCAAAATGCCAAAAACTGCAACGCAGTGGTGGTGGTGGTGGTGGGGAAAGCCCAGCAACCCCAAGCACAGCCAGCGCCATGACTCAGAATCATCGAACCACAGAATCATCCAGGTTGGAAGGGACGTTCAGGACCATCTAGCCCAACCACCAACCTTCCTGGACTTCACGTCCAGGAGGCTCCACCACCCCTGGCCTGTGTCGCGGTGCCCTGCACTACTGCCGCCGCCCTCACACCACGGCTACTGCTGCACGCTTCCCTTCCTCAAAACGGGCAAAAAAAAAACCAAACAACCCCAACCCCAACACGTGAAAACACGCAGACTTGTACATCTCTTGTCAGGGAGGCGGCGCTGCCCACAACGCGTGGGGCGACCCTCGCCCAGGCCGCTGCCCGCCAGGTCGCCCCGGCGCGGGCAGAGGCTTCCACCGCTACCGGGCCGGTGCCCTCCACCGGCGAACCGGTGCTTCCCGGCACCGCTCTTGAGGGCCGAGCGCCCGCCCCGTCAGGCGACAAACTGCCGTTACCGC